>JBBMKC010262594.1:0-20003 GCA_037834085.1 Bipalium vagum | reverse complement strand
AAATCTCCAGAGTTCTTTAAATCGGCTTTCATTGAGTTGGCTGCTCGCTGGCGGAAATGTGTCAATGTACATGGTAATTATATAGAAAAAAAACCTCTGTAATGTGCTTGTTATTTAAATAAAAATTATAATATTCGTGCATCTCTTTCTATGCTAGTCTCACTACTTATTGGGCGCATCACGTACTTAATCATCCCACATTATAATAAAAATAGGGCAAAACCTTAAGTTAGAAAATAGTATGAAATGCAATTTAAACAAAATAGTTAAATATATTATTTCTAGACAGTATTTTAGAACAGTATCTAGTGCACACAAGAATGATATTTAGATCGTTCCAGACTAATCAAAAACATCCATTTGCTGTCATTTTCAATTTGGGAAATTAAAAGAAGTCATTAATCCGGATAAAATAGAGAATAACAAATAAGAAATAAGTTGGGATACCTAAGTTGTAATATATGCTGGAGACTTCACATTCTGCATCTCAATAATTGAGATGAATTAAATAATTAACACATTAATAGACGAAAGAAATATTCACAAATAATTGGTCGTGTTAAAAAATGCCAAACTTTATCAATCAGGTTAGTACTAGTCTAAGTCTAATAAATAAAAATTATTAAATTAAATTTCATATTATTAATTTTGAATTTTTATTATTATAAAAAAATATTATATATTAAAAATATTAAAAAAAGGAATTCATCCTGAAACCATTCTCTTTTGTGGAAAATTTATGTATTAGAGTTTAATAAAATAATTAAAATATTCAATTACTCTGCAAATATCTTGAATCAGAGAATATTTGAACATGCCGTCAAGAACCAATTGACTTTGGGCTAAAATATCCTTTAAACTTCCTTTGCAGCAGTATTCATATACAATGTATTGATCAAAAGAATCCAAACAGGTTCCAATAAATCGACATATGTGGTGATAATTTAAATCTTTTAACTACAAATATGTATCAAAATAAATAAATATTTTTGTTAATTTAAACAATTTTGAAAAATAAACATTACTGATAAATGTTTAAGAAATATATTCAAATGATACTTAGCTAAGAATAAATTGGACAAAAAATATAATATCATTTTTAAATAAAAAATTGAAAGCTTTGAACGGTTATTCTGAAATTGCACAACCAATAATAATAATAATTAATAATAATAATAATAATATTATAATATTTGAATGTTAATCGTCTCATCTCTCACATTTATTATGTATATTAATATTCTTTTGAAATGATAAACTTTAGCAATTTGATTATGCAGTTTAAAGGTATAAAAATAATTTAGATAATTTTAATATAAAAGTCAATAGAAAATTTTCAAATTGATCTATGGAATGCCAAGTTCTGGAGGTGATCAGGCAATAGGCACCCACAGTTCTCACTTCCCCACCTTGAAATATGACTAATAATTAAGTAACAAGAGATCGTAAATAATTACCACACAATGGGGCACGGGTGCAATAATCGGATTGGATGGACAGAAGTTATCTAATGGGTGGATTGGAAGACCATGTTTAATTAAGTAACCTCCTCGTTCGATCGATCTAAACTCACTAGATTTCGTTTAGAGAGACTATCTGAAGTACATTTTATCCAGAGAGATCTTATCCAAACAAAGAGCTTAATGACAGAATCAGTCATAATCGTAACGAGGTGGACAGATTAAAATTTTCTTTTATATAAATATCATTCTAAAAAAGTGTCACAGTGTATTTCTCACGGTTGCTGCTGTTACACAAAACTCCATAGTAATTGTTAAATTTCATTTTTAGTTCAGAGGATGTTATAAGCCGATTTTTGAGACGTGCAGACTAATGTACGTTCTTTAATTGAATATTTTTTTTGGTCTACCTGATCTTACTTTGTCTTTTACAGTACCTGTTTCACTTAATTTCTGTTCTGACAGCAACTTTGAGTTTTTTTGCAGTTTGACTTTCGAAGTTTAGCCATCACTCTTGTAAGTTCATCAATAATTAATTTATGCACTCCTGTCATTTATAAGAAAATTACAATAGGCTAGTTTAGAAAAATTCTTTATCGATTTTTTATAAAAAATAATCATTAATCATCAAAAACTAATGATAAACATTATTTAGTAATATTATGTAGTATTATTTGGGTGTGGACATGACTTTTTCAGCACTTTATATATCTCTATTAAAATATTTAAAGTGAAAGTATGTTAACACATGTAATAAACACGTTGTATAAATAAATAGAGATAAAATATCAAGTTTACTTCAAATTCCTGGATGTATTTTAATTTTTGAATTTTCAGAACATTATTTTAAAATGAATAATTAATTATAATTATTAGATCAGTCAAAAAATAATATTAATAATATTTCAAATTAACCAATAATTTTGAAAAAAAACGTAAATTAAATTAAACCTTTTTGACTTCCAATAATATTTCTCTACTAATTTCAATACGTTTTTCACTTTTGATTTGCTTCAAAGCTACTATTGTCCCCTTAAAAACGGCAATCCGTCCATACAGCTTACAACTTTGTATATTAGTTATTTGTACCCCAGCTATACTGTCAATAGAGAGGTTACTATTATATGATTCTACCTCATGTTGATTATTATTTGCAATAGGATAAGTTATCTTGTTGTAGATGAACTTGTTAATTCTGAAATTTTCAAACAAAAACTCCCCGCTACTGTTTTGACTCTTGGAAATTTTTGACTGAAATTAAACAAATAAATAAACAATAGAATAATATTCTTGAAAATAAAGTTTATTTTATCATATAAATCTGAGACCACATTATTTAATATTTTAAATAATTTTTTTATATAAATTAATAATTATTTAGAAATGAACTAAAATTATTTTTAAGTTTAAATTTTTGATTTATATTAGGACATCAAATAGAAAAGGACAGTAAAAAAAGTATATAATTAATTTCCACTAAATTTGATTATTAAATATCTTTATGTATGTTTCCTAATTGTAAAGTAACCTGTGTACCGCATCATAAAGAACTTTTTTAACAGAACCAAGATTCACTAACATTTGAAGACATTGAAAAAGGTATTCACGACTTTTGCCTCCAAAGATCGTACAAAGATAGCACATGGTACCAAAGTTGCAGTGAATTAGTTGTACAGAATTTTCAAAAGAATATCGACCACAAAAAATTATAAATATAAAATTTTATTTAATTTATTTATAAATTTATAAAATTTTCAAATATTTTTATTAAATATTATAATGACCTTCCGACCATGTTATTATATAATAATGTAAATATATTGTTACATAAATGAAAATGTGATTGATTGATTGAAGAATAACGGAAAATTGTGCAATATTTTCGCGGAATCTGTCGATATTTTATTTATCGCAATTAGACCGGACAAATGTACTAAGTATATAATAAATCCATGTGAAAATAATAGTCATTTCACTTTCTTTTTATAATGTAATAATAATTTTAATAATAAGAATTTAATTATTTTAAAATAGTCCTCAATTACTTCTTAAAATAAAGAATTATTTACATTATTTTCTCTTAGAAAAATATTTGAATCTTTTCCTTAAGAAGAACATCTTCAGATAATTTCATGAAAAAAATGATTTTCTATTTAAAGATAAGTATAACGTAAATAGTAACAAAATAAAATAAAAAGATTTTAATATATGAATGTGTCTTTTTATTTCATATAAATCATTTTTGTCATGGGACACATCAGGTATAATAAATTATAATAATTATTATTAATAAAAAATATTAAAATTAATATTTTCACGTACTCTTTTTTTTCTAACTTTCTTGTCATCGCAATCTTTGACTGGGAATTCAAGGCTCTGGTTTTCTTTCTGATAGGAAAAATATATTTAATAAGATCGAAAAATAATGGACAGTCTTAAATTAGCGAAATAATTATTTATAGTTACGAAACTCTCTATTAATAAATCATATTTTATATATAAACCGAAGTTCATATTTTTGTTATTTTCTCATCATAAATCCTACACTATATGGTTTCATCTTATTTTAATTGAAATATTTTTCATTCTTAAAATAACCAAAAATAAAAATGTAAATATTATTTTCATCTTTGATTGAGTTCCATCATCTTTGAGACATATGACAGAGAAACAACTACACAAATGAAATTTATCAATTTTTATTTATTCACAACAAATACACTGAAGTTATACATGGATTCAATTATTTTGTCTCTGATGATCTTTAATCTCCTTTACAAGGCAGTCTGTAATTGAAGTGTAATACTTGTAAAAACATGTCATTAATTCATGTCAACATTTTATTTCAACTTCACTTTTGAGTTCATGCACGATCTCTGCTAGAGTTAATAAATGTCCAGTGGTCCTCAAACATAGGAGACATACAGTAATACAGTCATGGAAATCTAACATTGAAATGTCAAATGATGCGATATATATGCGAAAAGATCACTTATAAAACACCATACTCTTAACTATTAGTACACTTTATTCGAGAAACATGCTCAAAAGTAATTAAAATTTTATTTCAGATAAATTGATTATCATTTCAACAAAAACCTTTATTAATAAAACTGGTTGTTTGCCAGTTACGGCGCTTTGCCATAGTAAATGATCAGGTATGAACACTTCGAATTTATCTTACCGTTACGTCTCCGAAAAAAAATTAATTGAAAATTAAAAAACCTTTAGGTCACGAAAATAATTTGTCCAACAATCAATATGTTAAGTTAATGATTATCCGAAATACTTTGATCAAACAACTTATTTGTAGAATTAATGTGACCTAACATACACATGAAATAAAAAATAACTCTAATGAATTAATTCATATGGATAGTTATCAAATTATGATAAAAATTAGCAGCCTTAAAGTTTGACCTTATAACATTAACTCTGATATTGTTAATCGAATTTATTTCTAGATTTTGAATAAATAAATATTAGGTTGTCCCATGTGAATTGACGGATTTCAGTTTTATTATTTCAAAGATTTGGTGATCAATCAGTTTTTAAGGTACTAATTGTATTCATATCACACTGAAACGCCAATTTCACATTAAAACAGCTGAAGAATTGAGTGTCACCAAATAAACCATTTCCCGATAATTTCAAAATTTTGGTAAAGTAAAAATCTCCATAAATGAATACCAGGAAAAATTGAAAAACATGCCTAGACAAAGTCTTCACTCAAGACTATGATTCCTGTCTAATGGTTTAATTTATTTTAGCTGAATTAATTGACTAAACTTTTGAACACCTGGGGAATCTCTCATTGGTCATTTAATATGCAACGAAACTGAAATAGTGCAACAGAAATTGCTTTAAAAACCAGAACTTGTTAATAAAAATGCACATATTTTGCTCCACGATTTTCTAAGACCACACCTTTCGAGATTAACAGCACAAAAGTTACACGATTTAAACTACCAAGTTTAATCTCATCCATGTTATTCACCGGACATCTAGCTACTATAATAGGCCATCAAATATACAAAATAAAATAATTTAATACATTTATTGAAAACGTAAATTACATGAAAACCAACAAAATAAATATTTTATTGTATTGAAAGAAGTTTAAATGCGAGAGTAAAAATTAAAGTAAGGTTGAGAAATAACGTTAGGGCTTTGAATTAAAAAACATTATAGAATGGTGTAGTAAAAAAAATAATAGTACTATGTAATAATAAAGATAATAATCAAAAAACATTGGTTACTTTCGATAGTCTTGAATATCTGCTTTCTAATGACTCTAACGCCTCTGGTGGAATGATCCAACTCATAGCTTTAAGTTCTGCTTGAAATTTTGAATTCCTGAAATATTAACTGGATAAAATGTCCTGTATTTTACTTTCACATTATACCATATTATATTTGGTTTTAAACTAATTAAAACCTTTAGAAGAATGTTTTTAAAAAATAGGCAGAAGATAAATATAAGTCTAATTGAAATTAAAGAACAACACTTAAGATTCGACTTTTTTGTAACTGATTATGTCTTTCAAGTCTTTATTATTAATAGAAATAAAGATATTAAAATTCATAAACCTCAAGAAAATTTCAATTTGAGTAAAAATAAAGTACAGAGAAGTTTAATAAATAAGAATATCGATTGTAGCAATAATTATCTGTGATACTTAACCATATTCGGTGTTTTTTTCTTGTATAAAGATCTTAATTGTATTTATCTAGCATGTAAATTTTTTTTGAAATAAAATTTTGTATATATTGAGAAAATACGTATAAAATGATTAATTAATCCGTTGCCATGGGAAATTGTTTTTTGTCTGTCTTAACCACCTTTTTCATCATTTATATATAGGGTGTCAGGAAATTATCAACAAGAAACAAAGCAATATAATGTTCTAATAAACAACTATAATTCAACCACATTAAATTACAAATATACAATTTATATACATTGGGATTTTTCTTAAAGACATTGTTCAATATGACAGCCTTCGGATTTAATGTGTAATTACAAGCGATCAAGTATGTTCGAAACTGCAATTTTCAAGCAAGCACTTTCTCTTTTTGGCAGCAATCGTGATTCTTGATTTTCGATTGTTTTTGGAAAATGATCAGCATACACTTTTGCCTTCATGTGACTCAATAAATAGTAATCCCATGGATTGATATCTGAAGAGGGAGGTGGCTAGATTTGTGTAAAGTTCATGTTGACAGCGCGATCTTTCGTGAATTTTTTTGTTAATTGTTTGACCTTATTAAAAATATGAGTAGGCATAAAAACTGTGGAAGAGCAATTGCGAATACGTTTTGGATCATTTTAAGTTTTCAACTGATGTTTTTTTCTAACCCACTTAGAGTTTTCATGTTTTATAGCCAATCACAACTAACCATGCTCCTTTTCCAACTCATGTTTTTTCAATTAATTAAAGGACAATTTTAAAAAAATCAAAATTGTTTAATAAATCAAATACGGCATTGGCTTTCTACTCATAACTCATTATACATGATCCTTTTTTAACTACGGTTCTTATAATGGATAACAAAGTGGCATTAATTTTATTATTGACTAAGATAAAAATTTTTTTCACGCATAAGAGTTTATATAACCTCTTAATGACAAATTTTTAAAACTCATTGACAACAATTTTTTTTGTAACCCATGTTTTTTTCCTAACCCATTGATGAAAAGTTTGTTTTGCGACCCATCATATCATGTTTGTTTGATAACCCATTGATGACAAGGTTTTATTTTAACCCATTGCATTTAATAAAGTATTTTATCTAACCCAAGTGGGTTGAAAACTAAACAGTCCTGTGTTTTAGATTTGGTATGATTTGATCCTTTAACATTTGATAATATTTGGGGCCATCAATTGTTTCTCCACGAATAATGATTGAATCCAGAATAATTCTGCTTGTGAAACCAATCCACATACATACTTTGGCAGGGTAAAGTGGCCTATTAAATACTACAATTGGTCGTGTCAGCCAAAATAATGACATTATATGTATTTACTTCACTAAAAAAGTTTAAATTACAAGTTAAATTTTAAACAAGGTAGATAATCGTGTGCATTTGAAGACGATATGAATATTTCATCAGCTTCTGACAAAGAATTTCATAAACTGACATCTTCGGAATTCCTGATATTCTAAATATTTTCCTACATGATGAGGATTCAAATTCATTAAGAGATGATCTTTTGAGGGCATCACTGACAAGAGAATATCTTTCTTTCACTAAAGATGGTATCCGAGCTACCGGTTTCTGGTGGGCAATCAGTTTCTTCAAATTTCTTCACAGTTCTCATTACAGTTTACGTATTAAATAGATCATTCCGCATAAAATGGCGACTCTTCAAAAGACGAATTGCTGATGTTGGAAATTTCCCTGATTTACAATAACATTGAATAATTTGAATTTTGGTTTGAGTATCAATAGAAACTATAATATAACAATATTAAAATAAAACCCAAATTCTTACCTTATAATAAAATGTTCGATTAGATTTATTTGGTAAATAAAATAATTCCATTTAAAATTTGTTGATAATTTCTAGACATATATATAACCTAAAAAGCATAGTAAAAGTGGACTTATTTACTCTAAAAAAGAAAGAAAATTTATATTTTTCAAAATTATCATCAATAATATAACATTAATAGAAGTCATTCATGTTTAATAGTTTCTGCCGATATTCTGGAAGCAATAATCTGATTGGTGGTACAAGATTTCGTGCTGAAGAGAGAAATAAGACAAATTTGGCTTGTAGCACGTTTTATACAGGTTGTTTTTTATTCATTGCTTACTTAAAGAATGAAAAAATTCGATATCATTAAAGACTAATTGTGAATATTGAGCCGGCTGATTCACAACACCGATTGTTGAAGTTATGCTGTCCCTAAATTCACTTAACTTTGAACATTGCTTTTACTACGATGTTGACGGGCATTCTCCATTTGAATGAAAACGTTTTTGAACCAATAAATCTTGTTTGAGACTGCAGCAAAATTTTGTCACACATCAATTTGTAAAAGATGGCCGAAGTCATGGTGCAGTCAATTTTGCACACACCACTTTTGTGGTTACTCGAAGATCGTTGGACTTCGTGGTCTACTTGAATCCTTCAAATGCCGATCAGACTGTTGAAACTATTTTTGGGAGTTTAATTTGGCAACAGTAATTATTATCATTATTTTCAAGATATTAGCCTCGGTTACTATGGACACTTTCGTTTTTGAACTATTATCATGATATCATTCACTATTGTAATTAGAAATTATTTAAATTGAGATTATTTTAATAATTTTGAATCTGAAATTTGGAAAATTACGAAAGGAAATGCTTATAGATTATATATATATATATATGAATTGGGGCCGAACATTACCCGGTGATGGATATTTTACAAAATTTCAAATAAAAGAATTTGATTTTCTTTCTTAAGTTTTATAAGCTTCACAAATCTTTAGGCATTTTTTTTATAATTTTCCAAATTTCAAAATCGAAACTTCAGATGGTTTATTATTATTATTATTATTATTATTATTATTATTATTATTATTATTATTATTATTATTATTATTATTATTATTATTAGTATATAAAAACTCAATTTAAATACTTTTAATTACAATAAGAGTTTGTGATTATATATTGTCTATTTTATAAATAAAAACAATCTAACAACGAAAAAGAAGACTTTTTAGTTTACCAAATATATTCAGTTTTTATTAGTCTAGCTTTGTCATGATGGTATAACAGGTTTCGTTTTTATAAAAATAAATATCACATCGGAAACATACTCATTATTATAAATTAAACACCTTCATTGTGAAACTTACAAATCATCATATTGTTAATTGAGATCTTCCACTCTCTATTTGAAACTTTTATCATAGATAAAAAATAAATTTTATCTTAAAAAGAATTTTATATTTTGTGGAAATTTGCCAAATGGGAAACAGAGTCTGTTGCAATTTTCTAGACTTATATATTTCATATTTTCAACAGGGAATTTAAGAGAAACAGTCGAAAATTAAAATGTACTTGAGTATAATTATTGTGATACTTCTGGTCTTCATGATGATATGGCAGATCTTTAGAGGGAGACATTATTCAGAAATCATTAGATATCATCAATTTTCAAATCAGTGCCAAAATACAATATTATAATTCAATAAGGTTCAATTTCTCAATAATAAAAGAATTTTTTCATTATTATCATTTATTATGTACTTAATCATGCAAAGTTTAAATTTAAATTTCGTCAGTTGCCTTAATCAACATAAAAAGTAAATTAAAATGCGTTAATTGCCACTTCTTCAAAAGATAATCATCATCCTCAACAACATTCTGAAATAAAACTTCAAAAACAGACTTCTAAAAAACAGTATTAATTGCTTCTTTATTGTTTAACTATGACTTGTAAATGTGTATTTCCTTCAACCTCCAAGTAGGAAGAATTAACGACAAAATTATCTCTTCGTTGTGCGCTAGCTATTTCTTTTCTGAAACTCTAAATACTTTAAATAATAAATTTAACACTATTAAATAACTTTATAATTTATTTTTTCTTGAAAATTATAAATTTAATTATTTAATTTTTGATTGGAAGTTATAAATAAAAAGATTCGAAAATAAAATTAGAAAAAAATTAATTTAATAATTGAAAAGTATCACATTTCATATTTTAAAAAATTTCTTTCACATTTCTTTGATCGATGATTTCCACTTAATCAAAAAGAGAAGACAGTTGAAAATTATTTGTAAACAGAAAAGTTTGACAAAATCTAACGAGGAACAATCAAAAAGATATTTGGAAAGTATGTCAGTGACATGTATGAAAAGCTAAATAAAAGAATTATGTTTGGTTATTTTACATGTTCACAGTTTCATCGAGATCGAGTGGGTTATTTTAGAATTTTTCAGCTATTTTTTCTGTATTCGTAAAGATTATTTAAAGTTTAAAATACAATTATAATTATTATTTACATATTTTTAAAGTACCTGTAAATTACCATTCCTATCCCAAGTACTATAGCAAGGACAACCAGAAATACAGAAATCATTATGTAATAGACCATGTAAACTGAAAAAAATATGGATATATATAAAAATTTAAAAACTATACATTAAGGGGTTCATTAGTCTTAGACTTTTTAAATTTTTTAAAATATTTATTTTATGATAAGTAGACATTAAAATCAATGAAAGTCTTTTCATTGTTAAAAAGAACTTCTTTCCATGAATCTGGCAGCATGGATATTTCACGACGATAAAAGATTTTTCTTCAAAATGAATCTAATTGGGAATCAAATTTTGAAAATCTCCATACAAATTGAATTGCATATTTTCCCGAGAATGTGTCATTGACCTGAATAAATGAAAATCTGTTGGATTTATATCTGGAGAGTACACTTTGTGCGGAAGGATTTTGCATTGCAGGAGTGACAGTGTTTTTCTGACCATTTTCCTAGCGCATGTAGCGGTTTGGAAATTATTAATCTAAGTGTGTTTAGTGTCAGAAATAACTGTTTCTCTGTTTGAAATCACTCAAATTCTAGAAATTTCTTATCTTCAAATTTTTTTGTTTGACTCTGTCTTTCTGTATCATTCAAATCAAAATATCATTTCAAAACTTATATAAAGTTACATTAGATATTCAGATATTTAAAATAAATGGTTATTTTGACTTTATTAAAAATATAAATAACATTATTGATTGTTTTAATTTTACGACAGAATTAATGCACCATAATAAGAATATATTGGGTTGATTCATAATTTCGTGCGTTTTTAATAATGTACTTTTTAAAATACCTTTTTGAATTATCTATTTTATACGTAGAGTTCGGGAAAAGTTTACTGAATCTATAATTTTAAAAACAAGCCAAACCAAACCAAAAGAAAATAATTTTTTATGCAAAGTAATCGTCTTTAAAGTCAACATAGTTTTGAATGTAATTCAAACAATTTTTTTCCAAAATTTTTTTCCATTCTGAAATCGGCACTCAAGATATAAATACTTTGAATTTTGCAATAGTTGCTTCTACAAAAGCGATCATTGCATAATTTTTTTATTGTTGATTATATATATTATCCGAATTATATATAGGTTGCGTGAAAAGTTCTGAAAGCGAAAAAGAAAAAACGTAAATTTTTTATTTAAATTCATATTATTATATAACATAGTCTTCTAGCAATTCAACACATTTAGTCCAGTTGTTCTCCAACAATTCTATGCCATGTTTGAAGTGCGATTCCGGAAGGTCTGCAAAATACTGGTCTACGGATGCCATAGCTTCTTCATTTGATTTAAAATGCTTACCCCGGCGAAATTGCTTTAGGTTTCTGAAAAGGTAGAAGTCGCTAGGAGCCAAATCTGGTGAATAAGGTGGTTGTTCGAGTAAATAATAATTTAATTCTTTGAATTTTTCCATTGACATTACACTTATGTGAGCACGTGCATTATCTTGATTAAAAATTATTTTTTTCTTCTGTAAACCAGGCCTTTTTTGGCGAATCTATAAATCCAACTGGTCTAAAAGACTAGTGTAGTATTCGGAATTAATAGTTTTGCCATTTTCAAGGTAATCTATCAGCAGAATACCCTTGGCATCCAAAAAAACTGATGCCATTACCTTTTTAGCCGTTTGTTCCCTTTCAGTTGCTTTATATTATATTATAAAACGATATTGTATATGTATATATTATAATAATTATATATTTTTATAACATTTTTAAAATAATAGTTTTACCCCAGATCTAATCATAAATTACTGAGTTAAAAGGGTTCAGATTTATCAAATCATGAGGACAAAAATTTTATAAGATTTTAAAAAAAAACCAATAATTACTGAAATTTTAATGAAATACATTAAGATTCATGTCGATAAATCAATATTAAAAAATAATAAAAATAAAAAACAATTCTAAAATATCACGTATTCTTTCACTAATTACGTTTATGATTGTATCTCATTTATAATAAAACGTTATTAACATCAATTATTTAATATTATTAAAATTATATTTAGTTAAACTTAAATATTTTTTAAATTAAATTTATTTGTACATTAATTATGATGAAGTAAACAAAACAAAGTCTATAGAAATGAGTCTTACTCTTCATTTTGCAATTGACATTTTTATATCCACAAGTAGGAACGTCTGGAGGAGGTAATTTTAATTTGTTGTTCCAATCAATTTTCTGTTCCTCAACATATCTTTTTGTCCTTCCATCGTATGTTGCAACGGACTGCGTGTTCAAAATATTAATATTGCAATTTTTATTTTTATATATTTATATTCACAGTCATAACAACAGTTATATGCCATTTGTATTAGTATTTCCTTATAATATCGTTTAGGAGTCTAAAACTTTTTACAATGAATTCCACGAACTTTTAAAGAATGAGTATATTTTAAAACTTCTCAAAAATACTCACTTCTGAGACGTATAATGATATTTTTATGAACTATTTGCGATATACAATACCATGATTTAAAAGCATTTATTTGGCTATTTCTTCAATCAGCATTTGTAAATTAAGTGATAAGAAATCTAATTAAAAGTAGCTCAATAAATAAGCTAAGTAAAAATATTAATAATTTATAAATAAATAAATAAAGCAAATAATAAGAAAATATTCATAATTTTTAATATACTTCTCAGTCGTATAATGATATTTTTTCTCTAAAAGTATGTTATCAATTTGAGGCAAATAAATAAATAATAATTTTGAAAATTTTAAATTTATATTCAAGCCAAAGAGCACAATAATATAAAAATAAATTTCTTATAATAATTTAAAATAATGACTTGAAAATATTTTCCAGTTTTTTTATTTATATTTTATAAAAAGGTTGAAAGTTAAAAAAACATCAAAATATATAAATAAATGATTTTCTTATATATTATCTTATTTTTATTACCTATGTCAATAATGTTCGAACTAGACCATAGTCAATGCTAAGGGAAGCTCCTGACACGGTAGTAAGATCAACAAAATTATAAATTATTTAAATTAAGTAATCAAACAAATTTATGTTGTCTAATGGGTGATAGGAAAAAATCATTATTATGTAATCCACTCTCTCAATAAAAAGATTTGAATTGTGATCAATTAAAAAGATTAAAGGAAAAACCAGATCAAATTTGATAACCAGAAAAACCATTTTTTTTAGCATGACATTGCCAGAGAATATACATCTTTGACTTCCCAGCAGTGACTGGAGTAGTTCAAGTACAAAGTAATAAATCCCAGATTTGGTACCCTTATATTATTATTCATTTAGAATTTTTCAGAACTCTCAGTTCTGTATAGGAATATAAATAATTTTTTTCTTCATTTTTTCGTCAAAAAAATTTTCAGTGATTGAATAATAACTACATGAAAATGGCAAATATATCCCTGTAAACGTGTCTATATAGTTTAAATAAATATTTTTACTATATTCTTCATATTCAATTTCAATCTTTTTATAAAATTAGAATATTTCTCCCTCCACCAAAGAAATATTTAGATTCTAGAATTATGCCTCAGATATGACATCATCAATGAAATTTAGAAACACAGATGGCGATTTATTAACCTAATTATAAATATGTTATTGAAATTAAATAAAGTTCTTCTCTGATACCCGTTTTGAGAAATATTGAAAACTTTTAATAATTATGAGATTAAAAAAAATTTTTTTTTCATATTTTTTATATCATAAATGTGTTATTAATTTAAAAGGAATTATTTTCATAAAGTATAACAAATTCTATTTTAAAAGCATAAGTTTAAAATTATTAAATAATATTCATTTTAATAATAAAGGAACTTTAAAATAATTTTTATTACATATATTTATGAAATAAAAAGTTAAAAATTTAAAAGTTAAGTAAATGTAATAATACAAAAAAATTTAATTAAATCAATACTTAAATAATCGATTTAAATTAAAACTAAAACAAAGAATTGAAAATCGCATGATTTGACAATCTAATTTTTGATTTTAAATTGCCTGTTGGTATGGAACAAAAAATCATAAATCCTTAAAAAGAAGTCATCCACAAGAAATCTTGTTAAAAAAATCAATGTTATTATTCTTTTCTTTTATGTATTTCTGATACTACTTACTCTTATTCACAAAGTTTTAATTAAATCCGGAACAAATATTTATTTATTCACATTATCTCGGAGAATTAAGAATATATAATTTATACTAGAGATTTATTAATAAGCAAAAAATAATAATCATTTATTAAAGAAATTTCAAGAAATTTATTTGCAAAATGACGTGTTATAAAAGAAATAAAATTTTTAATTTAAAAAGGTTCAGGAAGAAACACTGACAATTAATAATGAATGACAACGACAAAATTGTTGAAAACTATAGTTAACAAAGATAAAGTTGTCAGCAGTGTTAACAGAGTGATAAAATTGCCCGAATATTTTAATATTACCCATAATATGCTATGATAATTAACAACTGAGAAAATTATATAACTACCAATTTCAATGTTGATAAGCAAAATTATACTCACCGAGAAATTTCCCGTTAAGGGGTCCATGTATAGTAAATTGTATTCAGAATTCCTATCCCCATTTTCATTGATTGTCACATTGCCACTGATGCCTAGATGGAAAATTATTGCTTTATTTTATTTACACGGAAAAAAAATTGACTATTAAAATCTTCTGACTTCCGGAATTTATTTTTTATTATGAACAAAGTGATTTTAGTCTATGGGTTTTACAAACCAATCAATATTAAAAAGAAATATTTAATAATTTTCTCAAATGATTTATTACAGTTTTAAAAGATTGGTTAATATGAATATTTCCACAGTCTTCATTAATTATTATTAAATAAGTCCATATTAAATAATACCATTTTGGTTTGAACCACTTAAAATAACATATCTTTGGATTTTATCGTTACAATGTTTAATATTTATAAAATATGAATTTCGATTCAATTATAAACATAAAATTAATTGTTTTAATATATAGAAGGGTTATATGTAATTTTACTGATATTACGTTACCAGGAAAACCGTTCGAAAATCAAAAGATTAATAATTTCTTTATTTTTAACAAAACAGTCTAATTTAATCAAAAAAGTATTCGCTATAGTTTTGACTTTTTCAAAAAGTTTTTAGTCTGTAAATTAATGAAGGCTGACATAAATTTCAACTTAAAATCAATAGGTTTCAGTCTAACCAAAGTTTTAATAATTAAAATAAAAATCATTTATTATATCTCTTTTATCCCATCAAACTACATCTTTATAATTGGCAATAGAAGAGGAACTGAAAGTTATGTAAGTACTGAAATCTAACAAATTAATTCATTAGTTAAGCGACCTTGACTTTCAGATTTCTGCCATATGTTTAATACATTAGTTGTCAGAGACGATCTGTGATCACCGATGTTTTTCCATAGTGAACAGTAGGGACGAGTACCGTTCGTTACTAATTTTAAATTGTTAGAAATATGAATTGAAATCTCAGATAAAGTTATTTTGACTCTTAATAATCATAGATTCTATGGTGCCATCTATCGAATTCAAACATGGTTAGTTTTAACTGAAAATTCAATAACCTTTAGACCATGATAGTACATTATCCGAATGATTTTAATGTGGAGAATATTTACTTTCAGCAGGATGGTGCCACATCCCATACAAATAGGAAAACAGTTGCATTATTACACGAAACTTTTCCGGCTGGCGTGATCTCCAGATTTGACGGCTCCAGACTAAAAGATAAAGTTTATAAATCAACCAAAAACGATTACACAACTCAAAGACAACATTTCGGAACAAATCTCTAGGATCTCAATTGACTTATGCCAAAAAAATAGCCCAAACTTGTAAGGCTACCAGAGGCGGTCATTTTAATGACATCATATTTAAAACATAAATTTTTGTAATATCTGTGTTTAAATGAAGGTATTAATAAAATTACTTGGCTTTTTAATTATTATGTACGGAGAGATAGCGACTTAAAGTAGTAAAGCTTCTTTTGGAAGATCCTGTATATGTATTAAAACAATCATGATTGATATTCATAAGTTAGAAACAAGTTTCCAAGCAGTTATACATAACCTCTTTAGTTGATTATTATCAATGTCAGAATTCTATCCGTAACTTCCTTTTTCTTTATTGCTATTTACCTACAGTTTTCAATATTTGAAAAAAAACATTCAGTTCTATTTTTGTTTCTAGTAAATGATGATGACAAAGATAAATTTATTTTATTCTTTTTTTTATTCAATAATGAGCCGCACATATTAAAAAAAGTGACAATTCTCCTGCAATTTAGAAGTAAAAAACATCTAAATCTACTTAACTATGTAAACATTTGCAAAAATTGTAACTTAAGTTCTTAGACTTGTACAGAAGTATAAACAATATTAAGATGGAACTTTTTATTTACAAAAAGTGAACAAGATATGTAATACACAGAATCGTTTTTCTAAATAATCACCTTCTGCTTCCAGACACTTCGTCCATGATTTAGAAATGAAAAAAGACCATTTTCAAAGATTCATCCTTTTCATTGAAAAAGATTCTCTTTGAATTCTATTTTGTGTCCACGTAAATGTTTTTTCAAGTGATAAAAGAAAACAAAATCATTACTTTATTATAGATGTGATGCAAGCACGAAACATTTCCCAACGATTACACCCATAGATGCATTAATTAACTCTATTAGGCAGCTGTCTCTAAGTAAGCTGTTTCTCTTCTTTTACAATAACTTTTAATATTTTCTATTCAATATGTTTATTATTTGTTTGTTCACTTCTTTTTTCATTAAACACATTATTATTATCACAAGAAAGCTCTACGATCCAATTATAAAAATATTAGGTATACATGGAGTTTCATTTTCATTTACTTTATGCAGCTGAAAAATAATATCTTTCCTTTTTGTCCTCCTCAGAGTGATACATTTTTTAAAATGGCACCATAAATAATGTTAATATATAGATTTATATTAATTGTTTTGGGCAGAAACTTTCATGGACTTCAGAAGTTTATTTCTGTATTTTAGTTTAAGGTTTTATGATTACCGAAACTAAGATAGAATTTGATTTTTCTTTTTACTTCCATTTTATGTTTTTGTCAAATATTAAAAATTCTCAAAAGACTTTAATAATTTTTCAAGCAGTTTAATAAACATCAAATACAGAAATTTTGTTAATACTCGTCAAATTTAGATATTTTGGTAAATATTAATGTACACATAACAAATAAACGGTACACACAAGAGAACCATTTTATTTATATGCTCATTTCTTATTTTTTACAGATTTAATAAGGCCATATCAATAAATTATTAATATTATTAATATTTTATATTTTTTCATAATGTTTATATTAAATGATCTTTACAAAATTTATGAATACTTTTTTTACATTTTTACAAAAACAGGATTTTTAAAATAATCTCGAAAGCCATTATAGAATAAATTGATAAAAACCATAATTGAAAATTTTATCAGCTATTACCACGGGCAATAAAATTATTTCAAAAAAGTCTTTCTAGTTGTATAATATATTTCCATCTTTGTTATAAAATTCTGTCTTTTATTAATATAAATATAAATATAAATATTATTGTTATTAAACATATAAATATTATTATCATATATATTAAACCGAAAGAAATTAAATCGAAAATTATTTATGAAGAGAAATCAAGCTACTTTAAATTCCAAAAATAAATTGTGGAAAATTTGTTATTAAAATATTTATTTATTAGGGAGTCTACTTTTTCCCATTTCAATGAGGTTGACAAATTGACAACATAAGTCAATATTTTTTATTCTAAGTTTCCCAATGCTTCTTAAAATAAATTCGACGAACGACATGACATATTTCCCAATAAATAAATCAAATAAATTTGGAAAACTGGTAAATTTAATAATTATTGAAATGTCATGTTTTTGTCAAAGTAAATGTTTTAATAATAACTATTTTCATTAAACGTTTTTCCATGGTGACTAAAGCATATTGTTGAGTTAAAGTATTCCATTATCGAAATGCTTTTTCATTTGATCAACTCATTAGTTTAGATAAAAGAGGAATAAAAATATTTTTAAAAACCAAAATAATCTTTTTCAATTTAAAAATAAGCAAATGATTGGTTAATAAAAAATTAATATTTTTATATATAAATGAATTTATTTTTGTTTTGCGGATAATTTGATACTAATTCGAAAAATGAAATATGATATTAAAAGTTAACATTAATTCCAAAAAAAATTTATTTATATTATTAAAATTCCTAATAGTTAATTAATTTTATTATTATTATAATTGTTATGATTGACTTAATTTCTTTTTTGACGAATTTTAAATTTTACTTGTTCAAAACAAAAATTACAAAAATTTTGGTTTAAAGAAAATTTTAATAAAAAGTCTCAGATTATATAATTTATAAAAAATTCATCTTAACTTTCTCATACTATAAAAGACCTAGATCTATATATTACCTTTAATTATCTACCATAATCGAATCTCATAAAATTGAACTATAAACTATTTTTGAATATAATAAGCATATTAACACATTTGCTTCTAGGGACAGCACCATCGTCCATGTCTTTATTGTGTTTTATACTATATATTATTATTTAATACTTCAGAAAATTAATCGCATAAATCGCTAAACCATCATACCATTAATCAAGCTATCTATAACGATTTACCATGACAATATTTGACCTGACATTCATTGGTCAAAGAAATATCTCAATTAATACATTTCTTTACTTATTATTAAAAAGAAACTAGTGACCTTTTATTTTCATGAAAGATATACTAAAAGATATTTCAGATATATAAAAACGATGTCTACCCAAAAAGTTCTATCAGAAAAAATTCAAATTGCATTTTATTCTGAGATACTATAACGTATTTGGTCAATTTTTAATATAAGTAAAAAAAACAAGTTCATGTGAACCACTCCTAACTAAAAACAGATTCCTTCACTTCTATTCCAACGTCAAAGACTTTCAAGGCAAGTCGCAGGAGAAAAAATTATATGGTTACGATATCAGTGACATAGTTAAATATCTTACTTATACATTTAAAATATTTCTCGGATATATCACACGCATTATTATATTCTGTTTACTATTTAGTGTATCTAATAATTTAGACCTGACTCCAACTCTTAGGTGGTGCAAATAATAACAATCAGAAATGCAACAATTGTATTTATATCACACAAACACAAAAATACATAGAAATACAAGGGATACTCAAGAGTCTGGGATCACAATTAATGCCTGAAATGTTTCACAAGCCTTACACTTTCTTATCAAAACACAACACAACCCAATAACAATAATTATAAAGAATGAATTGACTGTAATGTCTCAGTAATATATGAACAATAATAATCAATTATAGTTATAAGGAGTGATTCGAAGAATTAGTTTATTTGATTTTTTTTAAATAAGGACCTCACGCCATAATTAACAATTATTAAATGTTTTTAATTTAAGTTTTTAAAAATTATAATG
>JBBMKC010262485.1:0-20010 GCA_037834085.1 Bipalium vagum | reverse complement strand
ATATTTTTAAAACAAAGTTTAATGTAAAGTTTAATTCAAAATGAAAAAGTTTAATTCAAAATGAAAAAAGTTTAATTTAAAGTGAAAAAGATTTAATTTAAATTGAAAATGGTATATATTTATAGTAGTGTAGAAATTCATGAAATAAATCGAGATCAAATCTTAAAATATAAATTTTAAAAGCATAATTTTTGTCCGAATTTATGACAAATAATCCTCCATGCAGCCCGAACCTGGCTCTGTCAGATTTCTATTTTTCGCTTTCTAACCAAATATGAGATTTAACATACAACAATGATAAGGATCTAAAAAAGTGGCTTGAGAATTACTTTGATTCTAGGCAAACGCAATTTTGTCAAAACAAGATCACAAAAATGATGCAATGATTGGAAAATGTTGTAAATAATGGTGGGCAATCCTTAACTGATTGATCTTTTTGTTTATCATGAAATAAATGTCTATTATTTTTACTTAAATATTATTGACTAATAAATGATTAAGAAACGAACGAACTTATGCTTCAACGTAATATATTCACGATACGAATTTTTTAAAGGTTTCCATATTTATGAATATAAGTGAATAATTGCGTAAAAATTAGTTGATTTGAATAATTATTTTACATTTTAAAACTTTTTAATGTTTTAGATTCCAATAATTTAAATGCAAATAAAACTATAATGAACTAATTAAAATTAAATTAAAGTACTATTAATTTAAATCAGAATTTTATATTATCTTTATTACAGTTAGATTTTTAAATATTTATCAATATATCCATTTTTAATATTCCTTTTTTCAATGTCAAGCATTTTATCTGGTATTTTAAAGAGATTTAATAAAAATTATTTTTAAAGAAATAACAATCTTACCTTTGGTCTGATCTTAATTGTGTACCTTATAATAGCAGAGTAATTTTTTCAAATAAAAGTTGATTAACTAAGTTTTAATTGATTTTAAAATCTTTAATACTGCTTAAATATAAATATAAAATGTAAAATATAAGTTCAATTTATTATTAGTTCTAAGTTGTTTAAAATTATACTTATTTTTTTATTTTCAAAATGATACAATTAATGAAAAGAAACCAAAAAACGTATATTATAAATTAATAATTTTATTTAAGCCAGATATTTTCAGACAATTTAACTATTTAAGTAAAATAAGGTTTTCTAATTTACTAAATAATTATATTCCCGAGGATAAAAATTTGGCTTACCCCTTATCAATTTCACGCCCAGATTATGTTAATAAAGTCTTTAACACAAATACAAAAATAAGTAAATTAAAGACTGGATTAACAGTGGCCACTCAAAATCAGTTTGGATTACAGTGTACTATTGGAGGTATTTGTTACTGAAATATTAAATTTTATTAAAAATATTTATAGTTATGTTAAAATGTGCACCTAGATATGAAGTTCATCACATAAGTGGAATATCACATTTTATTGAAAAATTAGGATTCCAAGTATTGGTTATTTATAATTAATTTGTTATACATATTTTTTAGTCAACTGAAAAATATAAAAGTAAGGATGAAGTCCAGAGAGTCCTAGACCAGTGTGGAGCAATTTCAGATATCCAATTAGCAAGGTACTAAATTTTACAATAATTGATTTTATGAAAACGAGAAATTTATAAAAAATGCAAATCAAAAAAATACCAAGATTTTAACTGCTATTTTGTTTGCTATTATACTAAATTATAATTAGTGATAATTACTGATATTGATAAAATTTATCCTTCTTAATTATTATAATCCTGATTAAGTATGATATTTATCTTCAATTAAAATATAGAAGTACTTTTAGACTTATTTGAGTTAATATTTTATCTACATAGTTATCTAAATATTTATTGAAAGCTGAAACTCGACAATAATAATTATATTTCAGACAATTTTAATATAGTATTTAAAGTCAATGATTATAAATGATTTTTTGAAGTTTTATATAATCTATTAATATTTTACAATATTCATTTTCAAACCCTACATCTAGGATAATTATTTTGTGTACATGTAAGTTTGTTTCAACGAATGGTCCTTTGTTTGAGAATATGATATCACACAAAATATCATATACATTATAACATTTGAGAGGTACTTTAAGTAAGTCAAAAACAGAGAAAATTGTGATTATCCGTTTAGTAACAAATATCAACAAACTCTAAAAATAGATGTGAGAAACTTTAAATATTCTAGAATGTTCATTAAAAAGTAAGGAAGATGGAAATGTACTAAAAATTTTAAATTTGATATCTTTTTTGATCACCTTTAAAGTTTTATTTCTCAATCTTGAAGGAAAAATTAATTTAAAATTATAATGTTTAGATTAATCTTTGACTGTTGCGTAGATAACTGGATAATTTGTTACCAATTAAGAATTTTAAAATTCAAGGTGATGTTTAATAAGTTTGTTTTGTCGAATCCTTTCAATGAAACTTTTAAAGACGATATAAACATTGTCTTTGATATTAATGGCGATTATTTTAATACATTTTTCAAAGTGAATTTTATCGACTTATGATATAAAAAGCGACTACTTTTCCCTTAACATAATTAAGATTTGTTAGTTTAACAACTAGATTTTCAATACTTATTATAAGTAGTTCAATAATTGGAAGCTTTATATTATTTAAACCAACATGATGACTTGTTTTTATTTTGTAATTTATTTTTTGTTGATATTTCCAATTCAGAAAATAGTCATTATAAATAACAATTTTACTGTGATTTTGCCCAGTATTCAGGTGTCCCGTATGATATGTTACCTTGGAACTTGTCTAATATCTATCCACAAAAGAGTATTGTGTAATTATGTAAACTTTTAATAGAAATTTTAATACTAAAAATTTATTGCGTCATATCATAATCGCACACACAACTATTGGGTTGGCAACTAAGTTCTTGCGCTTTTTAATATAAAAATTTTTCAAACTAATATTAAAAAATTATTTTAAAAATTAAAATATATTAAAAATTTAGTGGAAAGATGACAGAAGGTCATTCTTAATAATGTTGAACATAGCATTGAATAAAACTGTTTTTATCAATAAAATTTATGGTTTTCATTTCTTCTTAAAAAGCACACGAACTTAGTTGCCAACCCAATAGAAAAAATATATACTCACAAATTTATTTAATACTAAAAGCTGCAATATCCTGTAAGATTGTTTCAAACGGATCCTGACCGTTTAGAAGAGTTCTTCACATGTATTCAGCCAAGTATGAGTCTAAAAAACTTCTAGAAGTTCCACTTTGTACCTTATTTCGGAATTTAACGCTTCGCCACATACGCTCAACAGTTTGGGTATGTGCTCCTGTTACTGTATTTACAAAGTTATATTTATGATTTACTTTTAGATGAGGATATCCAAAAAACTGTAAATCATTGTATGCTCTCCAGTTATCTGAAATAATTATACTGCCTGCGTAAATAAATGACTGAATAATTGGCAGTAAAGTGACAGCTGAACGGTCCGGAACCTTAACGATGAAACATTCCTTAGTTTCTCGACATGTTCCTCCGAATATCTATTGTTGCGGTAGTACTCGTCCTGAATTTCTCTTACGCCGCGTAAAAAGACTTTCGTATATCTCGACTGTTAGTCAGGGTCCACCGATAATCACTGCGTTCTGCTCCAATTTTCAACTTCTCTTAGATAGTTGTTCCAGTCGACGACCGTTGTCAAACCCATTCCGAATTTCTCAAGCAGTATTTCGTTGATATTGATTGATAACACCAACCATAGATGAAATGGGCTGCAGTCTCAAGGGAAAGCTTTGAGTTTTCGAACCAATTTCCTAGACGTAAACCTAAAAATGAATATAAATAAACGAAAACAATATATACAAGACTAACTTATATCTTTGCTGCAGCTGATTTTGGCACATCTCCAGCGAATTTGGCTGCCAAATGAAATGGTCATTTGATAACATCCTAGAAGGAAGAATTCAGTATCTTTGGAAAAATCGAACCGATTCAAAATCCTCCGTTCACAGGTAGTTGAATGAGTTTGGGATGGTCAACAGATGCTGTAGAGTAGCGCCCCATGAGCTGACGCGAGCACAACCTCAACGAACAGTGGAGGTCTGTCGGGACTTAGCCTTCTGTTACTATCGATTGTTCCAGACTAAGTAGCACTTCCTTCGTCTTAGAATCTTAAAGAAGTCGATGCTGTGGTACAGTAGTTCTTCGCCTCGAAACCTGCGGAGTGATATCGAGCTTGAATCCAAAATTTGGCTGAAAGATGGCTAAAAGTCATAGAACAAAATGACATACTTTGAAAATTAAATATGATTGTAATATACATTTTTCTGCTTTTGAATTTTTATTGAATAAAGGTTACATAACATATAAGACATCCTAGTAAATGACTCATATTGAAAGATTTTTCTTTTATTTAAGTGTTTTTAGACTAAGTAAATTAAATTAATATGGTCAAAATGTAATGTCAATTTATGACAAACTGAACAAAAATCAAACTTGAAATTTACAATTATCGTTGATAAAATTTGAATTTTTAATTTTAATAGGGATTTATTAATTTATGGTGTATCTGGTAAAACAACTGAAATGGAAAAATTGGTGCATCTACTCAGTGAAATTATATTGAAGCCTCAAATTACGAAGGATGAAGTCGAAGTTGCCAGACAAGCCGTTAGTTATGAAAATCAGGCAATGCGAATTATTCCTCCGCCAGACAACATGATGCAAGATTTAATTCACCAAGCTGCCTTTAGAAACAACACTCTCGGACTGCCACGTTATTGTCCAATGGAAAACATCAATACTATTCAAAGATCGGACATAATTACACTCATGGCCATGAATTTCCGGCCTGATTCCATGGTTCTTGTTGGTGTGGGCGTGGATCACGATGATATGGTGAATTCTGCCAAAAAGCATTTTTTCCCCTATTCAGATTTCTATTTGAAAGATTCCGACATCAGAAATAACATATTATCTTTTGGTCCCGACAAGTCGACGGCACAAATGACTGGTGGAGAAGTCCGAGTAAGATAAATTGTTTATTTTATTTTTCCAATAAAGCTATGATAGTAACAGGAATAGGTTTCATGCAATAATATTCATTTTTCACAAAAAATATGAATTCACAATATGATTTTTAATTCTTCATTGCTTTAAAATTTATTGATTTCTCTTAATTATTTAATAATAATTTCTTAAAATTATTTTATTATTAAAATATAACATTATTATACTCGTGTAAAAATAGAACTACAAATACGGAGTGCGTCAGTTGACGCATTTATTATTAAATTTATTTTAATAAATATCCTTTGAATTTCTTTTTCATTGAAGAAAATTCAAAAATTATTTAAAATATGCCGAATTCAAGTGAAGGCAGATATTTACTCTATAAATATAATGAAATGCTTAGAACACTTAAAAACAAGGGATTTCAATTGGTGTGTCGTATCTTTTTAAAACAAAAATACCAAAGCGCAATCAAACTTTTGAATAATGAAGCACTTGAATCATTATGCAGGATAACCGGAAAGACTACAATATTGGATGAAAGAACATGGTTTACAGCGGCCAAATTCAAGTATATTCCGAGTCAAATTATATATGACAAGGTCAAAAGAGTGGCACGAATTTTATCTATTGATATTTTTGAATCATCAGATGGGTGACTAGAAGCATTCTGTAAGAGAGATATTTAAAGCACTATCTAGTTCAAGTGCAACACATGATTAAAGTAAAGCAGAAAAGTAGATAAGATGCTTGTCAACTGTTACAACTTTTAACATTTGTACCCACATGAAACCACGTTATTTTGATTGGAACTACCCAAAAAAGTCTATTGTTGAAAGAAAAAAAAGCAGAGGTAAATTATCACATGGGTGCTTAATTATTTGTCTTCTTTGTTCTGCCACTGGAGAAAGATTCAAGTTATGATATATTTTGGAGATCAAATACTGAAGCTTGAATGACATCTAGTTTCTTTAGTGATTATTTGAAATATTTTAATATTTTTATGAAACAACTAAATCGGAAAATATTAATGATAGACAATGCTGTGTGTCTATAGTGGAACTAATAAATGTAAAAATAATTTTCTTACTACCAAATACAAGGGTGTTGGAAGACAGCAACCTGATGCTAAAATAATTAGAATTTTCAAGATTGGATACCATCAATTTTTATTGAATTATATGCTGACCTCAAGTGAAAAGTGTGAAAATATACATGATATGACAAAAGCAATCAATGTTAAACAAGCAATAACATTGATTTCTTCCACATGACTTAATATACAAAATTCTGTTATCATTAATTGCCTCCAATATACAATAAGTATACCAAATACTGAAGAGATTTCTTACTTAACCGGTTACTTAATATCACGTGTCAGTTTATTATCAATGAAGATATACAAATATATGAACCTATTGATGCAGATTGGGAGGATACGATTATAAATTCCATAGATGATTGTAAATTGAAATATTGATGAAGTAATTTCTGAAGTACTGTATTTAAAATTATTAAACAATTATTCAATTTCATGATTTGACGACCATTAAATACAGGTTGCCCCATAAGTCCCCGCGTAAAGTAAATTTAAATATTTCTTAAGCAGATTGAGATATTTAATCGCTTGCTTTATAAAATTAAAGACAAATCTTTTAATTTTTATTTCATATAAAATATTTACAACAATTGTTAGAAATGACTATATTAACTGATATACATAAATTAATCCTTTTTACAATATTTAAAAATAAGCTATTAAAAGTTTCTTTGGTAACAATTTATTTCAGATTTGTATATCTTATTCTTTAAATGGCCCCATAAATAGAAGTGAAGAGGAGTTAAACCTGGTGAACGTGGAGCCCATCAAATTGAACCACCTCTTTCGTCATACAGTTGTTGAAAATGCGCAGGACCTCCATCTTGCTGAAATACCAGAGACCGTACTTTGTACATTTTCCTCACTTCAAATATAAAATAGTCTTGAAGCATTGTTAGATAATTTTGACCATTAACAGTCTCCTCTTCAAAGAAATACGGACCGATAATTTTAATTTTTGACAAAGCACACCAAAAATTTCCCTTCTGGGATTTTCTAGCAGTTTCAAAAGTAACATGTGAATTACTTTCTGACCAATGTCTGATGTTATGTTTATTTACTAACCCTTTTAGGTAAGACGTTGCTTTATCTTAAAAGAAAATATTTTCCTGAATATCCACATTTTCTAACATTGGGACCAGGGTTTTTCACATCTCAACTCTGTTTTGCTAATCCTCTTCATGTAATTCCTGCGTGAAATGGACATTAAAGGATTTCAATGAAAACTGTCCTCTCATAATTCAATACATTGTTGTTTGCGAAATTGAGTAGGTGGTTGCAAGAGATCGAACACTGCATTGTGGGTCACTTTCAATAACTTTACTCATTTTCTGAATTTCATTTTCAGTGATCACCCTTGGTCTTCCAGAACGTTCAAGATCTTCCACTGAGCCAATCTCAAAACGACAAAAACTCTCTTTTATAGCACCTTCACTTGGCGAGGTTTTTTTTACTTCGGCATTTAATTTCCGTTTAACAACACAAATTGAGTTGAATTTGGCCATTAAAAGTACAATTTTGATTCTGAACTTCAAATCAAGCGGCATTTTGCTAAATTTCATTTTAAAATATTAAAACAAAACTTAGACCTGCATACTTTAATATTATATAAATTGAAATTTCAATCGATTGAATTTAAGGAAAGATATTTAGGTTTACTTTCCACGGGTACTTATAGGACACCATGTACATTAAACAATATATTAAAAATTAGGTAAATTGAAAACAAAGACTACAGAAGAATATTTTAATAAAATAAAAATATTTGTTCATTTATTTCATGATTGAGAAATTTCAATATTTTTATGTCTTTTAATGCTTGATTAAAATTAAATATATACACTAAATAAATTGTACTTTAATATTTGAATCCATGTTGAATATGAACGATTTGGTCGGTACACATTGGTGTTCAATTTAAACAGGTTTCACTGTAGTTTGTTATTTCATTATTAAAAATAGTATAATTAATAACTTAATGATATTCTTAAAAACAAAATAAACGAATGATTTTGTAATTTTTATTTCATCAATAAAAATTTAGCTGATGCAAGACCTCTCTCAATATCACAGCCCTATGCCAGAATTCGCTCACATATCAATTGCATTGGAATCGTGTGGAATTCAAGACCATCATTTCGTTCCTGCTTGCTTGCTACAAACATATATGGGTGGTGGTAGTTCGTTTTCTTCTGGAGGTCCTGGAAAGGGGATGTATTCTCGTTTATACATTGATGTACTTAATCAGTACCATTGGGTCAATAGTATTGTGGCCAATAATCAATCATATAGTGACACGGGATTATTTACCATAACTGGAAGTGCTGAACCAAGTGACATTGAGTCTTTAGTCCATGTTATTTGTAAACAGATAAAAAGTATGAGAAATATAAACGATAATCAAGAATTTCTCAGAGCTAAATGTCAGCTTAAATCGATGCTTTTGATGAATTTGGAAATGAGACCGGTTCTTTTCGAAGATATTGGCAGACAAGTCCTGTATCAAGGATTTAGATGTAGTCCAGATGAATGGATTCAAAAGATCGGTTTGGGATAAATTTTTATTTTGATTAAAATTTTTTGATTTATAATAACTTTTGTTATGATACGATGTCGACACTTCATAATGTATTATGAATTTGATATAATTTTTCAAAGCGATGTTATCTATTGTGATTATTATTTTTGTTGTACTTTCATCATTAAAAAATATATTTATTAATCTTAATTTTTAAATTCATTATCGTTTATTTAGATAAGGTCAATGTTGAAGATATGCGTGATCTGGTGCAAAGAATGATGCTTAGTAATCCAGCAATGGCAGGATTTGGAAAGATACAGAAATTGCCTTCTTTGGAAAGTGTCAACAAAATGTTGACAACATCAGAAAGATTTATTCCTCGAATATTTCAGAAATTTTCATAGAATTTTTTTTCAATATGTCAAACATTAAATTTTTTTCAATTATGTAAATAAACCATTTTAATTTTCTGTTTTTTAGTCTTCGTAAATATTTTTATCTGAAATTTCTTTTGTTTTTTAATATTATTCTTTATATCGCCTGTTACTATTTTTGGTAACCTGATAACTTTATCGTTTCTGTTATTACACTCTGTAACTTTGTGTTCGCTACTCTTCTAACCCGTCACTTAGTTATTACCGTGGTCGTGAATCAAAATATGCTTTAATGCATTAATCAAGTTAGTGAAAATAACTTACTAAATATATTATAATAAGTGCAATAATATTTCACTAAAAGTAGAGAAGAAAAAAATCGTAATAAACAAGAATTCAATGTCTTTAAATCGCTATAAAATAATGTCTGAAAACAAATCTAAACCATTACCAATAGCGGGAAAATGACTAATAGCGACCTACACCTAAGTCCAAATGTAAAATATCAAATAAACGTAATTTTTTGTTTTATGGGTTGTAGATTGGTGAGGCCTATTTCATGTTGTAACATATTTGATGTGCCGGAATCAAATTCGTGTTTAGCAAATGCATCTCTTTAAATTTTTAATTGAGTAAATCTCTTTTGTTGAATGCATATAACGGTAGGTGTAGTGACTTAGACCAGTTCATAGATTTTCTTAGCTGGAATTGTAGTATCTGTATGTGTGGAATATATTTATTAATAGTTCCCACTCATACCTGGATGTATTTTCCGTGGCTGTATGTCGAAATTTTCTATTCTTATGGGAATTCGGTTACCATTTACTACAGCTAAGGTAGCTTGTGTTAGAGTGCTGCTATTAATAAATGTCTCCGATGGTTCGAAAATCACCTCTTGTCCATTTGGTAGATTTGTGTCTAATATGAATATCTGTTCTTGTCGTGCTGGAATTATGAATTGGTCTAGAACAACAGCTACATGGTCTTCGTTTCTTACCGAATTATTATATCCTCTTGGGTTGGTAGAGAAATCAAGGATAAAACCTTGGATTTTAGATAAAATATCCATTTCAATTATGCATTCGAGTTCATTGTTTTCCATTACTTTTAAGGTTTGATCAATATCGTGACCCATTTTTCGAATGATACTTCTACATGTTCCTAATAGTAATGGTATCGATTTTCCATCTGCTCCTCTTACTGATATGGGCGAGGTATTTACGGTGGCTTGTTCCTCTGTAAGCGTCAATAAGGGAAGTCTGTGCCAGTATCTACTAGCCAGAATTGCATGTTTATTGGTAGTAATCATAGGTCGGGTTTCACTAGCTACAAATGAGTTTCGAACACAATTTACTCTAGCTGGTCTCGAGTCAGTATCATTATAATTAGCATGGCGAAAATCAAAATCTGAAAATATATCTACTTCATCAAATAGTGACGGAATTTGTTGCATCCTAATGATTGAGTTATATTCGGCTGTGGATAAAAAATCTATTTTTCTGTTAATTGTTTTTTTTTGTGCCATTTCTAAAGCTGTTTGTCCGTATATATTTCGGTAAAATAGATTTATATCGGGTCTTTTAAGCAATATTTAACTATTTCGAATCTTGTTTCATAATGACTGCCAAGATGAAAGGGTATTTCGTTATTTAGATATTCTGTCATTAATTTTACAGCTTCTACAAAATTTGGATCATGTTTTTTTGACCTTTTTAGGTATCATGTTTTTATTTTGACCTTCCAATTAGACCAAGTTTTTATTTTGACCTTCCAATTAGATCAAGTTTTTATTTTGACCTTCCAATTAGATCAAGTTTTTATTTTGACCTACACATTATGTCATGATTTTATTTGATATTTGATATCTTATTTGTATAAAATGGATTTGAAAGAAATTAATACGTTAGTTCTAGTTATCCCAGCTGATGCAGTTTGCTTTTTAAGAGAAAATAATATGTTATTATTATCAGGCATTCATAATATTATTTATTTATTTTCATTATTTTAATTTTTAGATACATGCGATGGTTGTGACAATCAATTTAAGGAAAGCAAATCAAAAAGAAACACTGATTGTGTTTCATGGCGCTGTTTTAGTAAAAATTGTAAAAATTATACTAAATATTTTTCTATCAGGAGAAAATCGTTTTCTGAAAAATTTAAAATAATTAATTTATACATTTATGGGCTCTGGACAGATCACAAAAGTCTGCCATTGAAGACACTGGACTATCAAAGTCAGTCATTGTTGATTTTTATTCACAAATGAGACAATAATGTGAGATTTTTTTCCAGGAAAATTCAATTAGGTTGGGTGGACCAGAGCGAATCAATCAGATAGACGAATCCTTATTTAGGTATTTTAATATTTTCTTTGCCACTTAAAATAAAAAAAAAATCTGCCACTTTATTACCAATTGTAAGAGCCATTGTTGAGAGTGGTTCCATTATAATGAGTGACGAATGGCGAGCTTATTCGCAATTATCTAAGGACAAAAATTATATACATCAAACGGTGAACCATAAGATGTCCTTTGTCAACAGGGAGACCGGTACTCATACACAACGAATAGAGTCCATGTGGGGAAAACTGAAGAATAAGATAGTCGCAATGAAAGGCGTATATGGTGCTGTCCTCCATTCATAACTTTGTGAATGGATGTGGAAACAGAATATACAAAAGAAAAAAAACAAATATTTGATGTTTTCTTTTTCTTTCATATTGTCATATTTTTTCAGTTTCATCATGTTTTTATTTTGACCTTCCAATTAGACCAAGTTTGTATTTTGACCTTCGAGTCAAAAAAAACATGATCCGACAATTATTATTATATAAAATTAAATAACAACTGTTTCAAAGTGTGCATTTTAGTCCGAAAATTATAGTTTTCATGATACTTCATATTATTTTAGACCATTTTTTTTCAAAATTTTTCACAAAATTAAAATTTACTGAATGTCGATTTCTAGAACTTGGCAGACTTTTGTCTCAAGATTATAATTATGATGTATTCTAACAGATTCATACATGACGATTACGACAGCATTCTTTTGTTCTAGTGATATAGACCCGGATTTTTAAAATTGTAGTAGGATAAAAAGTAAATAAGTAATAATATAGTATAATATTATAATTAATATAATAATAATAGTAATAATAATAATAGTAATAATAATAATAGTAATAATTATAGTAATAATAATAATATAAAGAGCAATATCAATAATGGTAATAATAATTGTAAAATGAATATTAATAACAATAATAATAATGATAATAATAATAATATTATTATTAATAATAATAATATTATTATTGTTGTTGTTGTTTATATTTTACTAAGAAGAAATTCTTAAGATCTTTCACATTTTTGTAATAGTATCAATTGAAAAATTAATTTTTGAAATTTTTTTTATCATTAAAACAAAAGTTTAATAAATAAATATTAGTTTAAACAATTTTCTGTTACTTTTCTTATTAAATAATTTGTAAAATAATATGACGCTTCCAGAAATGCTTGTTGATTCAAAGCAACGATTTCAATGTATAAATAAAATAGTTAATTAAATAAATAGTATTTTCATTTTTCCCACATTAATCTTTGGAATATATGATAGATATTAAAATGAAGACAGTAATATTAAGAGAGTGGAATTATTCTTTTGAGGGAAAATGAACGGATTTTCTTCATTATTTACTCTACTCAAATATTGTTCAGGACAGTCCATTAAGAAATCAACCTCAACCATGTCTAACGCGTTAATATATTTATTAGATAAATTTTGATAATGACTAAAACAAATTATTTTCACTTTTCTAAATTCTTGCGATCATTAGAATTTGTTACTTAATTGCAAATAATATTATCTGTTTGTTAATAATTATAAATCTTAATGTTTCTCAGCATCTGTACTCTACAAATTATGCCCATGGAGGCAGGGTCAGCAATAAAATATCGGAATTTGTTATATTAACATTATCATTATCTCTGATAAATTCTTTTGAAAGATATTGTTTATTTGTTGAACTGTGAAGAAATAAACAATTTAATTTTTCAAAGTACTTTAATATTTTTTGTTGTTAATTTTTCTCTTTAAATTTTTTATAAATAGGGCTTCAACATCTTTACTTTTCGTCCACAAAACCCAGTTCTTGGATATAAAATATTTATCAAAATTAAGTTTGGAAGGTTTTTATTTCACTCTAATAGTCAAACATGCTCTGCAATAAATAGACTTTATAGATAAAAAGTTAGATAGATAAAGGCTTAATGAGAATTAACGGTAGTAAGTCACAATTTGGGGTCAAGTTGTTTAAATACTTCATTTTTACTATATTTTTACTACCAAGGTTATTTTAGTGTATTTATCTTAATAATAAATATTGTATTATTTTTTGCACTAATAAAATAAAATAAGTCATTTCAAATTATTAATACATATTACATTTTTTATTCCACAATTATGGAAAACTATTAAAAATAATACCTCAGGTTAATTCAGAAATTTATTTCATTGATAAAATTTATGAATGAAATAAATAATTAATTGATATATTTAAACGACTTGACCATAAATTGCGGCCTCTTACCGAATTATTTTAAATAATGTCACGTGGAGAATTTTATTCCGAAATGATTTTAACTGTATACCTATCAAACATTTATTTCATTTTAAAAATTTGTACATTATTAAAAAACCTCACTAAATTTCTGTACTTAATAATTTATTTATACATTCACATTATCTTCCCTCAAAAATTTCGTTTTTCGCTATTAACGGTTCAGTGAAACATTTTTTGTATAAAGACATGTGAAATAATTTAGTATTGTTTTAAAATTCGCTTAAACTGTTAAATATAATAGCGAAAATGGTTTTATATAAATTGGTTTTAAAAATCTATTTTTAGCACCAAATATGAAATATGAGATTCTAGTAATTTTACGACATTATTGGAAAATAAATTTGTCCATGTCGGAAGCCATATTTTTTATTGCAGAAATTGAAGTTCCAGATTAGAAAAACAAGGGGACCAGTTTGAAATTGGGTGACATCCACCCATTTGCGGAAGGATATCCGTGTTTGATGAAGATATCTTGAAAGAATCTGTTGAATCCAATCTGTCTCAATCAATTCGTCGATTAGCCGCTAAAGGTGTTTTTTCAAAGTCTAACGATATCATCATTCTATTGGGAAAAATATAAAGCCTTTCGTATCGACCTTTATGCAGTGTCAAAAAGTCGGTCAAATAAGAGGCTTGAAATTTCCAATTCACTTTTAAAATTCAAATTGGAACACTGTTTTTCAATCGGATTGTGGCCAAGATAAAAAGTAGATCTTATTTAATAACCAAAAAGAAAATATCAACGGTTATCTAGATATTAACCACTACTTTCTTATATTAAAGTACAATGATTAGAAAAAAAATGTCATGTTCTTCGTTTCCTTTTCCTTGAACTTATTTCAGATGATAATAATTTAAACTTGTACATTTATCCATCACAAGTAGTCTTGGTGGAATTGAACTATTGTCTCATCCGTTGTACTCACCACATGTCGGATCTTTTGACTTCTATTTCTTTTGGACAATGTCCCATTTTTGAAGGACCGTGCTTTGAAAATGAAGAAGCTCTTTGACCAAGTTTGTTGACTCTCGACTTGCAGAATATTATGAAAAAAGGATTCAAAATATAACTCTCATTTAACTCTTGCCTGTCAAAAACGATAGATTTTATTTTTGTTTGAGAATTTTGTCTTGTAAAATATAAAGTATCTGTTGAAACTTTTTAACAAAAAGAGCCCTTTTTATGGAAGAACATATTAATATTACAAAAATAAAATTATGAAAATAAATTTTAAAATTATTTTATATATTATTTTAATAAATTAGAAGAGGTTGTTTTAATTTAAAAATAGGTATAATTGCAATCATTTATTTAAAAAGCCTTATTAAACTTTCACTCAAAAAATCCAAGGGATAACCATGAAATAACACTGATGATCTTAGGTAATGAGATGAATAAAAAACATTAAATGGATTTACAAAATATTTTTATTAAATATAGAAAAAACATTTTTTTTTAATGCAATATTGTCCAATGAAATAAAACAGAATTAATATTTAAACACGGTTGTCAATTTACTATTGCCATAAAAGTGTTGATAAATGATTTTATTTTTAATATAAATAATCTTTTAAAGATATTCGGACATCTGAAAGAGTTAAAAATTATTTCAAGAATTCTAGAATATTTTATTTTAATGTCATTTTCTATTCTTTTTTTTTATTATAACTTGGAATAGGGTTATACAAAATCGCTTAAAATTTGAGAATCGTTTTTCAAATATAAAATATTTTCAATTAATTTTTTAATTTAATTATAATTTTTTAATGAAATATTAATCACCAATTCAGCATTATTTTTTAATAAATATAATAATTTAAACAACTGTGGATTGTTAAGCTTGTAAAGAGTAGTATAATAAGACATTAAAATATTTAATATATTATGAATTAATTACAAAAGGAACAAATAGCTAAAGAATTAATATTTTACAAGTAAACATAAAGGAGTTTTGATTTTCGTTTTGTAACATCATTTTCATATTTTACAGTCGTGGCCATAATTAATCAGCTACCCTGTCAGTTATTTACTTCTATTCTTGTGGACTCTGGTTTCTTCATCAAAATTAAACTGTCAATACAACTATCTATAAAACGATTCTAAAAGAAAAAGTTAAACCTTCTCTCTCAATTAGAAATTGTGATTAGTTCCAACATTATGGAGCACCTTGCCATCAGGCGCGCATCAACAAAACTTGGCTTATTAATAATAATATTAATATAAAATTAATGTCTTGGGCTCATGGCTGGAAAGTTAAAACAAACAAAAAGTGTCACTGCATAATGCTATGTCACACCTAAATTTAATTTAAATAATTAAACTTGTTTTGGTTTACGAATTTATCATGAACTATTGCTCAAAATTGATTGATTCTACTGGCGGCAAAGGGTAAAAACACTAACTAATAGTGATATTATATGTATACTACAAATTATGCAAAAACTTAATGCTTGTACATGTTTTCATAATACTTTTTGTAACGAAATGTATATTTAAAACTATTTTATAAAATTGAATGGTGGCCTCTGAATTATTACCAAGACTGTACATTTAAAATTGTAATAAATTTGATTAGGAAAAAGCAACTTGAATTAATTTTACGATTTTTTTCACAAATTTACCAGAATTTTCCTCATTTTAGACATAAAAGCTTAAAATGAATATGAGCTTTCGAATAATTCATTTACTTTTATAATGTTATGGTCATCTTATTGGTGAAATTTTGATCAACTTAGAACATTTACCATGTTAACATTATGTTAAGAACAAGTTGTCTGATAAGTTTATAGACTTTTTAACATGAATCTTTTATTTAATATAATTATCAGGTTTGCGTATAATTAATGCAGGTTTTTTGTCTTAACTTTAAAACGCTATCACTATAAAACAACTTTATTCATCAAAATAGCATACATTTGATTGAACAAATTGTTGCCAATGGGAAACAAGCTTATTTAGTCCTGTAGCATAGAAATCCGGAGTTCTGGTATCTATGAAAGCCAGAAAGACATTTTCAACAGCATCCTTGTCTTTGAATGGTTTCTTCTGCATGAATTGTTCAAGATGTGTAAGCAGGTGTTGGGGAGAGCCTGGAGAAAATGGCGAGTGAGAAAGAATTTCTTAATTAAACTGGCTGAGCTTCTGTTGCGTAATCTGTGCAACATGTAGCTGGGCGTTGTCATTCAACATCATTGGTCCCTTTTTGTTGACCAATGCTGCACAAAGAATTGTAAGTTTTTTGTGCACTTCCTCGATATCTTTGCAAAACCTGTTTTAATTATAGTAAATGATGTCATTGAAATACCACCATGCAGTTAACATAATCCTTTTTTAGTAAAAATTCGGCTTTGGAATTGTTTCGGCTTCTCATCTTTGCCCAATCAAGGAGCAGAACACTTTCTGTTGTCATAAGAAACCCATTTCTCATCACATGTACCGATAAGATCGAGAAATTGGTCGGTTTCATTCCGTTTAGGAAGTGAGCAATAGATCTCATAATGACGATCCTCTTGGTTTTTGTTCAGAATATGCGATACGAATTTTTCAGGCTTTTTACCTTTCTATCTCCTTCAGGTGATGCCAGACCGTTTTATAATTAATGCCTGTTTTATAAGGCAACTTCTCATGTTTATTTTCGACTATCAACTTCGATAATGTCTTTCAGTTGATCATTGTTAACATCTCCATGGCGATAACGATCTTTACTGATCATTAAGGGTAAAATTTCCATTTCGAAATTTTTTGAATCAACATTGAACTGTGGATTCGTTAATTGTTCCCTTTCCCAAAAATTGTTAACATTTCGAAATGTTTCTGCTATAGTACGTACGAGTTTGAACTCGTAGAAGAAAATTACTCTTAAATTTACTTTTGGCATTCATTGTTTTCAGGCTAAATAAACATAACTAATGTTTATTAATTTTTAATGATTAGTATTTAAATAAAGAGTAAATAACTATCTCCAAAATGATATATTAAAACAATTATTTCTTGAAAATCTTTTACTTTACAAATATGAATGCCAAAAGCCTGCATTAATTAAGCCCAAACATGATAAATAAGGAACATTAAAAAAATTTTTTTGCCGCCATATATAGGATACATATTGATGACCTTTGATACTTACTTTTTAGTATATCAATTAAATAAAAATAAATAAGAATCAATTCACAATGGTTCACAATATCAAGTTATATTGGGGAGCTCTGTGCATTCTTATCCTGTACCACTTCAAAAGCAATAGATATGAGGAGAAAACACACAAGCTTATGTATCGCATTTGGTGAGAAGGCCATCAATTGTCTGAGGTACAAACATTTTGGTTTTGAAGATTTTGATCTTGTAGGTCAACTAATTGTTGGTTAGTCTACAGAAATCGATGATAACAATAATGATTACAATGATCCAAGAATATTTGACTATGAAAACCCGAGAACTTGTTCCAAAATTTAAAAGTGTTTATGGAACCAGTAAACGTCATTTGCACAAGTTGGAAAAACACAATAAAATTAGAAAATGGATGCCACATTATTTGACTGAAACAACAAAGTAGCGCACATAACCATTTGTCAAAGTCTGCTCACAAGAGCTCATTATTTCAGTTGGCTTGCATCTGCTTTTTTCTCAAAAGTTATACTGAAAAATTCATGATTGAGTCCAAATAGTTCTCTACGTTAAAAAAATATTATGATCTCTGTTTGGTGGGATATTATTGGTATGGTTTTATTTTATGTGCTTCCAAAAAATACAGCGGTTAATACTCATGTTTATTGCAAACAAATTTGCAAATTGAAGATTTCTTTAAAAATGAAATACTCTTTTACGAAATCAATTATTTATCAGCATGATAATTCACAAGAGCATCGTTCAAACATAACCTCACAGAAAATGAAGGAAATGAACTGGGTAATTATGCTTCACTCCGTTTATAGTTCCAAACTAGCTACTTCTGATTACCATCTATTTGTAGCATTACAACAATGTGTTGGTAACAAACAATTGCAAGATGTGGATGAAACTTTGTCGAATCGCAGCCATCGACATTCTGAGAGAAAGACGTTCAAAGTTTACCAGAAAGATGACAAAAGATGACTATTTTTTTGTACAATTATTTTTCTCAATAAATGTTTGTTTTAAGATTTCTTAGCCAACCCCATATTCAGATGAGTATAAACAAATTTTTATGGTATCTCGAAATCTTTTATCACTCCAAACTCTGTTTATCTCTCTCTCAGTAATAACTCGTTCGAGATGCGGGCAAAAAAATATAATTTCTAAAATTTATTCGATGATAATATACACAATGTTGATCAACACAAACATAAACGTGTTCCAAATTTTCTTCAATCTTGTATCAATTTTGTTTCTATCTAACAGGTGTTCAATACAATTTCGTAACAATTCTTTTTCATATCAACTCAGACTCGTTTCGATTCCTAACTCAACTTCGTTCCTAATCATTGGATATTTTTTTGTTTAATTATAATTTAATTTAATTCAATTTTTAATTGTTCTTTATATAATAACTTTGTACTAATAAATAAGAACTCAATAAGAAAATTAAAAACTATGTTAAGATTAATTATAAGAAGGGATAGTATTTTAAATTAATATGTTACTTAATTGAAATTCAATTTTTTATTATAAATATTATTATAAAGATTATTTTATTAATGGTAGACCATGGAGTTTTAACAACTTTGTAAAAATATTTTTATTTATTTTTTGGAAAATTTTAAATTATTTTATAAACTCTGCTACAAAAATTTGATTTAAAATCCGAAGATTATTTTATTTAAATATAATAATAATTAATTAATATTTATTTATTAATCCCTTAATAATTAATTGATTATTTTCGAATATTTCACTTAAGTTAAATAAAAATAATTTAAAAAATCGATCATTATTACTATAAAAATAAGAATATATTTAAAATTAAAAGATATATAAATAAATAGAGCATTGTAGAACTTAAAATAAACTACAATATTTATAATTTAACATTTTGTACATTTTAAAATTATATTGTATATAATTTTTCTCATTTTGAATACGTTAGAAAAAGATGTTAAAAGTCCAAAGGTGTGATTAAACTTAAAATACGAATACTATCAAGAAAAACAAATTAGAAGTGATGTTACACATGAAGGGTCTAAGCTCATATATACTGATGTTTCTCAGATTTAAGAAATTCACAAAATAATTATGACGATGATTATAATTTCGATAATAATAATAATGATAATAATAATAATGGTATTAATAATGATGATAATAATAATAATCACAAAAATAATAATAATAATAATAATAATAATAATAATAATCATAATAATAATAATAATAATAATCATAATGCTAATAATAATAATAATAATAATAAT
>JBBMKC010262382.1:0-20018 GCA_037834085.1 Bipalium vagum | reverse complement strand
TATGAAAATATAGACAAAGAATTACTTAGTTCTGCCCTTCATCGGCTGCGCAGGTCTTCTTCCCCTAAATCAACATATATGCACACATACAACCAGCAAACTTAACCAAACACTTGTCCTTATCTGAGTCTAGAGGTTTTATATCCCAACTCACCCCGCACATCATCCTTTCGTTATCCAAGAAATAACCCTATGCCTTACCTTGAAAAAATTATATCACAGAACAAAACTAAAAAATTACAAGACTTTATATTGTTTCTCGGAATATACTAGGGTTGTTGGAGTATATGCGAGGTTTTCGGGATCTACCCCCTCAGAAAAAATACACTAGAATATATTCCACCACAATAAAAAGATATTTTACCATTTCTTTGAAACAATACAATAAGAAAATTAATAAAAATAGAACACAATATTTCCTAATACTTATTTTCCTTTTGCCCTCATACTATTGAGCCTTAGTATTTCAGGCTACTCAGGCAATAAGTGTTAGAAGACAATTATAATAATAAAAATTAAATCTATATTGAAGATAATCTTTTATTAATTACTAGATAAACTTACTTACTTAGATTAATTACTTAGATTCTTTTCTAAGCTAAAATAAAGTTTATCATAATTAACTAAATAAATACTCTAGTCAGGACTTGAGGATCATATAATTTTTTGCATTCCCACTTCTTTTACCTTTTTTCTTTTTTGTTCTTATTTAACACCCTAAGTGTTATCGAGGACCTGAGCATAAAACCGAGAAAAATTTTTATAATAAAACCCTAACAATTAAAAGCCTTAAAATCCATCAAGGACGATTATCACCAACAATTGTAGAATATAGCTTCATTTATTAATCATTAGTAAACAAATCAAGTAGTGAAAGACTGTGTGGTATTATAACCATTGTTCACTGACAATGTTTATGTCTAACCCAGATGATTACCATTCATCATCAAGGAATACATTGTGCTGAAAGAAATAAAAGACCCTAAGGTAGCTAATGGTGCTCACAATAATAATCAATAGTTTTTCCTTTACGCAAACATTGGCTGACCAAGCAAATTCACTTTTTTCAAGTACTAGAGGCTGTCACCATTTATTTGAGGCTCTAAGAAAGAAGCTATCATAAAAATAGCAAATGTAGCTATTGAAATATTTTCAATTATTGAAGTATTGGCGAACTATTGGCGAACTATTGGAGAAATATTGCTGGAAAAAGTATTCGTATTTTTGAAATAAAAAAACGTAAAAAATTGTTAAAAGACTGAATATTATCCGTTATTCTCTTGTATGTTTAGACCTTATGGAGCTCAATCGACTACGAATGACTGCATAAAGGAAATTGTTCTTGAATGAGGAGCCTGGTCCTATTTTCCTAATTTGATGAGACGTTCCTTAATGATATTTTTACCGCTCTTATCGATTTTTTGTTTTTATTGTACTTACTTTTATTGTATTTATCAGTATTTTCATGAATTAAATATTATCATTATTGTATCGGTAGCATAAGCCTATTAGTATTTTATCATTTTCCTATTATTTAGGGACAATAGAAACGTAAAAGAAGGAAATAACTGAGATATTTTTGGAAGTGAAACGTATTAAGAATACGATTTGGAGAGGTGTTTTTAGTTTATCAGGATATAGTATGTGATAAGAATTGCTATTTTGTGATTTTATGTAAATGAATTCATATCAACTCCACATGACAATCGAAAATTATGGCCAACTCTTCAGTATTTTGTCTTGGGTTCACATCATTCAGTTGCTTTAGCTTGTCAAAGTCGAACACGGATGGACAGTCTGTTCTCTCGGGAAATCTTTAAGACTTCTGTTGCCATCTTTAAATTCTCTAAACCAATTTTACCATTGACTAACAGAGAATCCTTCGTGAGGATAGATTTTTAGAATCTTTCGTCAGGCCTCTTTAGCTTTGATGATTTGGTCATACTGAACAAGCAGTGTCTGGTGTGTTTGCCAAATAGAATTTCAATAAGAAATATTAAATTATTATCTAAATTTAAATGTAATACGATTAAATTGAATCCCTTATGTGTGGTGCGATCCAAAACATCGTGGACGGACTACGTAAGAAAAGGATGGAATAATTCAACCAATTTTATTTTATTTCAAGTATAGTACAGAAGAAAATTTATGAGCTTGATTATTTTTCTATATAAGAACCTTGATTGTCAATGCAGTTTTGCCATTGGATTGCTAGTTCATGAAAAGCTTCTTGAAAATGATCTAGGGACAGTGAATTAAAATATTTTTCGACGTGGCTATTAAGCTCAGGTTGAATGTCAAAAAGTTTACCACGTAAATTCTTTTTAAGATGAAGAAATAAGAAAAAATCTGATGGCGCCAAATCAGGACTATATGCTGGAGTGTTGAGTTGAACAATATTCAGATTTTGAAGAGCTCCTTGACGTCGTTTGGATGTTCGAATTGAATCATTACAGAAAACAATAAGGAAGTCCGCTTTGTTCTTTTAAGATTGTGCTTGCTAAAATAGATCAACATAATAGACAGAATTTAGCGTTGCTCGTCTTGTGAGAAAATCCATCAATACTACACCATGAATAGCCAAAATAATTAACATCATAAAACAACGTCCATACCTTGAATCGGTTGAGAATTTTTTGCGGCTTGGTTTTTCATCCAAAAATTTCCATTCACGGCTTTCTTCCTTTGGTTTCAAGAATAAAAAATTTAAAGTAGTTTCATCCTCAGTAAGTATATTGAATTTAAATCTGTCACCATATTTTTCAAGAAGTTGAAGGGATTCACGACAGCACTGAAATCTTCTCTGCATTATGTCAGCAGTGAGAAATCTTGGCGGAAATCTTGATACCAATCTCCTAACACCAATCAATTTTAACATTCTATGATAAGTACTATACCCAACACGAACTCGAGTTGCTAAATCTCTGACAGTCATCCTTCTTTTCACTTTTAAAATTTTATTAATTTCTGCTTTTTAACTTATCCGATTTCTGTTGGTCTTCCTCCACTATTCTCTGAAAAACAGAAGTCTTTCCTCGACGGATTTCTGATATGGATTTTTAAATGAAGCTTTTTGTCGGAATTTCATTTTTAAGAAACTTCAATTCATCAACTATTTCATTCCCACTCATTTTTCTTAAGCAAGTATTTAATTATAGCACTGAACTCCAAATCAATTGAATCCATTATATAACAAAAAAATGGATATATAATATAAAAAACATTAAGTCCACGAGGTTTTGGATAATACCACGTATATAATTATAATTAGAGATTAGATAATACTTTTTTAAATAAATTCTTTTTTGAACTGGAATCCGTTTTATTAATGAATGTAAACGAAGATCTAACATGAGACTAGACTGAAAATATTAGTGTCATTAGAAGACAAGAAAGAATGAAGCTTCTAGATTCTTTACCAAAAAAGACAGGATTTATTAGTTTTTCAAATCAGTATTTTTTATGGACTGAAAAAGTCAGAAGTAGAACGCTGAAAAAAAGAAATCGACGATTTTTTCCGCATAAATGATTTATGCTAGATGGGTGTTTTGATCGTTTGCTATCAGAAAAAGCTGCTACATTATTGAAAAATGTAAAAAGGAAAAAGAGCCCAGAAATTGGTTCAAAGAAACATTTATAGTGGAAAAATCATTTCTAGAGATTATATTATACTTAGCAGAAATTAAGCAAAACGCGAATGAGAGGTTCATAACATTCCAGATTCCGGTCCGTAATCTCTTAAGCAACTTAATGGACTCCCAGAAGAATTTCACATTTAATGGTACAAATTTGGTCTCTGGAGATAAAGCTGGAACGTATTTTAAATACTTAATTTTACTTACCGACCATTTAAATAAACTAGTGACTGAATATATTGATGAAGCTGAGTAATAATTCTGTTGGGGCTGAACACTGGCAAAGTTATCACTTAGTTGACATTTGCTTTATATTTATTTTACATTAACAGAATATTAAAAAATGAAAATTTTTTACATTATTTATTGATTATTATAATATAAAAACAAAAATACAGATACAAACTTTTACAAACTGACGTGATTAGTAAATGATCAAAATGATCAAAATGACAATAATTATTTAAAGCAGTCAATCCACACTATGAAGAATACTAGGAAAAAGACTTCTTTGAAGAAAACACGAATCAAATGACTAAATCACTGGACCGTGGATGTAAGAAAAAACAAAAAAAGATGTTGGAAGCTCTTTCTTTAAAAAAAGGTAGAAACTGGAAATTATATTCTCGTTCTTCGAAATAACTAATTAATTAAGTGTGAATACAAATTTACTTACTGAATATCAGTAATATTTTGATATTATAAAATTCAATTTTTAAATAATTTTTCTATAAAATTCTATTTAACTTTTTTCTTTTCAGAATTTATAAAATTGTTTTTTAACTTATTAAAAACTAAAAAAATTTGCTAAATTTAATGAAAATTAGACTTTTTTTATAATTACTTTCTCTCGCAAGCTGCACTTCAAGCATTATTTTCTCGCGCTTTGATTTTTTAATTTGACTCTACATTTATTCAGCGTGTGTAAATGTTTTTCATATCAGTGTGTGTATGCCTTCTTCACGTAAATATTTTATATTTTATTATAATTTTATAAAAATCATGTTAAATTATTATTATTATCATTTTTTACCTATTATTTTATTATTGATATTATCACGTGTGCCCAGAACATGTACTTGTGGGTACTTTCCCTCTACCATATTGTAGCATTAATTTAAAAGCCAAAAATGACTTAGAATTATTTGTAACTTATAGAAAATATTAAATTTTGATTCTTATGGATTTTAATTTAAAATGATATGCTTAAATTTTATTTATTTATTATTTTGCTCTTTATTCTTTTTATATTAAATTTTAATTATTTTATTTTAAAATTCTTGGCGGATTAGGATTTTATTTGATATTTAACCACAATTTATTATTTTTTTAACAACAATTATTATTAAAATAATTATTGTGATTAATTAATTTTTATTTTATATTAATTAAGAAAAATATTCAATTCTCAAATATCAAATATAATGAATTTAAAGTAAAACGAATGTATTGAGCACTTGATGATAATAAAAAAAACTCTTATAATAAATATATCAAATGTTTTAATGATTATAATATTTTGCTGATTTCATTTTATTTGATTACTTAATTTTGAGATCAGCCTTCTCTTTTCCTTTTGGAGTCCCACAGTAGAGATATTTATAATTTAGAATCAAGACACCGATAATTCAAAGGATGGATGTTAATGATGAAAAAACCAGTGATTCCGAATTTGATTCTAATATTGGGATCACGAGCTTCCCTTCAAAGCCGATGCTCACTTTGGTATAATGTATTCACGGTAAATCCCTCTTCAGGATACCTCTCATTAGACTCAGAGTACGCCTGTTAAAAAGGTGATTATAAGGAATCACGCTTATTTCTTCATTCTGGTTATCGCTTTTTCCCACATATACTGATAGATTCCTCCACGTCAATATGTTCATGGTCAGCTCAATTTACATATCAAACCAATTATACACGTTATTTCATGAGTTATAAACTAAAACTTGTGATTCTAGTTTCCAAATTTACGCGTAAGAGAAATAATTTTTAAAATTTTGGCCGCTTAGAACCTTTTGTAGAACTCTCGCCTTCCTCTTTTTTTTTACTTGCAAACTTTTATTGTTAACACCTAACATAAAAGCACTTTCAAGAAATTTAAGTTATTGATTACTTATTAATTATTGAACTTTTATTTTAAAAACTATTCCAGATTAATAAAACTTCTTTCGTAACTAATGTCATCTTAATTAAAATAATCAAAAAATTTAAATTAAGTAAAATTCCAAATTATAATAAAATAATAAAAATCTGGTTACCCATAAATCACACCGAAAATAAATTTAAAATATAGAACTATTGGGAGAAGTGTGTACAGTCTGGCAGATTCTATTTTAATAAATAAAACTTTGTTTAAGCTGTCATGTGTTCCTTTAAAGTTAGATGTTAAAAACCGCCATCTATTTCTTTACAACCTAATAATAAAAATATTTAATATGAAACAACATAAATGAATAATATGTACATAACATCTAGTTAAAGTACAGCCTAGAACAAATATTTAAGTAGACAGTCTTCATTTATACTTTGATTTGGACTGAATAATTAGTATTCATCAATTTTTTGTCTTTTCGACTCTCACAAACATATTTATAAGTAATATTTTGGTGCAACCCCAAATTAGCAAAGCATCAACATTATAATATTACATATTAAGTAAATTCTTATTTTTAGATATAAAAAATTTATAGAAATTAGCAACAATATTCTATTTAATTAATTTGAAATCAAGGAGACCAGAATTTTAAAGTTTATCAAAAATTCAATTTTTCGGAAAAATGATCTAAAAATCTAGATCTTTGAAGAAATTTTATAAGCTTTAAATTACGAAGATTTTTATGAATATGAAACCGAAAGCTTTCTTTTACTTAATCAAAAATTTAAGGGCATCAAGCTCAGTATAAAATGGGATTTGTCTCCAACATCTGTCTGAAAATTTAATCCTAAGAGGATTTAGAATTCTGCAAAAATATTAAAACATTTTTAAGAACAAAATCCAAAACATGACCAGATTTTTAAATTCAATATAGACAAAAACATCCCGAATTAAAGTACAAAAATAGACCAAAGAAAATGCTTGAGGAAACATACTGTTTATAATTGGAAAGCGTGTTCTTTATTATTAAATTATATTAATATTAATATTTAAATTATATTGATATTATATTATTTTTACTGTTAAATTAACGGGTGGGGTGATTGAAGTAAATGCTTGTAAAACACTTTCACATCTTATACTCTGATTTTTTTACTGTTATATTAGAATACTAGGAGTTGATCAGATGATTTGAATGTCAACTGCGGATAATGTCCAACCCATTGGGATCCCATTATATTTATATTTAAATGTATTAATCTTCAACATCTTATTATATGTACTTTTAAACACATTTTGTTTATTTTAAACATAATTCTCTTTATATTTATTTCTTAATTTATCCTGTTCCATACTCTAGTATTACGATTATGTTGAAAAATGAAAAACAATTAATGGAGAATATAGTGGATTATTGACCCGTTTGACTGAACAGATTAAAGTGAAACAGCCGCACATGTTGAAGAAAAAGGTGTTGTTCTTTCATGATAACGCACCGCCTCATATGTAAACTGCACTTTCAACTGCTATCACATCTACTATATTCTCCCGATTTAGCTCTGTCTGATTATTTCCTCTTTCATGATAAAATGGCTTCCAAGTCGAAAATTTCAATCGGATATTGAAATCATTCATGAAGTGCTCATTTTCATGGACTGGATCAATCTTATTATAAAGAAATTAATAAACTTGAGAAACGTTGGATGAAGTGTATATACCTACTTGAGAATTATTTTGAAAAATAAACTTTGTTCTGTGTAAATATATTAGTCGTTATTTTATTTTTCACGGACTTATTGAACCACCCTAGTATTTTCATTAACAAGCGTCCAAACTTTTATAAAAAAAATAATCTTCAAAAAATCTTGCATACAAAACTTATAGATAAATCAACTTAATCAGTAGTCGTTTGGGTTATCTCTTGTTATTTATGATTCTGGTGTGTGTTTAACTCTTCTTGAGATACATTCCATTAATCCTTGGTAAACGGAACATATAAGATTTATCTTTTAGTCAAAAAAGTAAGTATTTTAAATGCCTATTGAAATTTTTTACTTATTTTTCTTTATTCTGTCTCCGTTAACATATCCTAATTATTTGGAAAATTGAACATTCCTTAAAAGGATTAAATTAAATGCTTTAATAAAAAAATCTATATTAATCGACTAGTGTCACCTATAAAAAAACAAGTTGATCAAACAAATGTTAATACATAAAATGGACAGAAAATCAGTTTTTGTCAAATTCGGAGAAAGAGTACACAGAAAATGTTACTGTCTAATTATCAATACAATATTTGATTACCTTTCTCTTGTTATCAAACCTCATCATCTAAAAATTCCTCAGTTTCAGAAATGAAAGTGGCTATTTTGCTGATTATTAAGATTCAACTTCATGGCAAGATTGAATCTGCACTAATGAAGAATTAAATTTGATTTTTGTAATAAGTTAACAGTGATTTCGATTTTAATCTAACTATTAATATTGATTGTAAATTTGAGTTTAATTTTTGAAAATAAGTTATCGATATTCAAAAACCAGTGATTTTGATTTTTGAGCATGTAATTAATATGTAATGACAGTTTTTTGCCAAGGAAGACTCAGTAATTTATATGGTTATATATTTCAACATCGGTTCTCTGTCATGTTTGGGGACTTTCGAAGATAGACCTGAGTAGTTCACTATAGGTTTCGAGTTGTAATCACCAAAATTAATTTTGTTTTTACTAAATAACTGCAATCAATTTTCAATAACCAATTTTGTATTTTATCTAATTTTTTCCTTTTTATTTTGACACTTATTTTATTGATTCGATGATCTGAAATATTGGGAATCATTTGTGAGACTGATACTTTTGTAAGGTTTTAGATACTTATTATCATTACAACTATAAGATTTCTTTGAAGTTAGACATTAAGTTGGTAAAAAATTAATAAAATTAATATAGAAACCTTGAAAAAAATAGTTTCATTGTAAAGTTTATTAAAACCAATAAAAATTTTTACTTGTTTCTTGTAAATTTTGGTCATAGTAAACTGTGAATTCAAAATATTTTTTAAAAATTTTGTTTGACTTTATTATGAACACGTATACAAATTATCTTTACAAATTAAATCCTTACATCTTCATTTTATATTTTATATATTTTGAAGAACTTAACAACATTATATTATCGAATTTAAATGTTATTATCAATTTTTATATTTGTAAAACATTTAATTGAAATGATTATTAAAATCTTTTGAATCAGAAAAAATTAATTTCTTCAAAAAAATTGCAAAAACTATAAAAACTGAAATGAGAATATTAAAATAAAAATAAAGATTATAGAAGGATTTATTTATTCAAATTAAGAAAATAATAAAACACGTTTAAACAAGAAATTAATTACAATCTGCCACCTTTTTTCAAAAGAACAATACTACATTTTATTTTCATTTCAAACAGAATTATTTAAATTCAAGTCGGCGAATGCCGTTCAACCATTTTAAAACTCATCACGAAATCCGACATTTATAGTCGCCTATTCGAAAGACTGTAGATAATTCCAAGCAGCTTCACTTCGAAAGATTACGACCATGATTGCCAGAAAATCTTTTTAAGGAAATCTTTTTATTGATTACTTTTCTTTAAAAATAAAGATGTTGATGACTGGTTAATATTAGATGTCCATTTATAAAAGTTTTGGTCTAAAAGGAAATTCTATTTTTCAAGATTTGAAGATATCCCTACATAAGATATATAAAAACAAACAAGGTCGTCTGCTAATCAAGAGAAATAAAATTTTTAATAATATGATTAAATTATTATGTTGAGCCAAAATTTATTAGTATTTTTCTAATAGATTAAAATTGTTTTACTGCTTTATTATAAAACTTTTCGGTTCAATATTTGACATCATTTTGAAGCTTTAGAAAAGATAAATCTTTATTGAATTGTTTTATATCTAATGTCATATTTTACCATATATGTAGTATGAAAGACGAAAAACTGAATATTGAAAAAATGGAAAATAGCAGCAGCTACAACTATGGAAATGAGTGATGTAAAAAGAAATCATTTCGTGAAAGATAGTACAACCGGATTTTAGTTTCACAGCTTCTGGCGACACCAACATCGAAGGTCAACAACATTCAGACCATTAGTGATGAATAAAATTTTAATGAGTCTCAAGATGAAGTAGATGCCTACCCTAGCATTAGCAATTTGCTTCAGAACGGACCATTGCTCTTCATCTGGGTAATCTTGATTTTTTTTAAAGATAAACTCTACATTTCTCCACATTTTAACAGAAAATCAAGCTAAACGTAGATTTTATGTTTGCCACAAACCCCTTACCAGTGCACAACACATTCGATTTCGATAGCAAAAGGCTCCAATAAATTGAAAATGACAAATTGTACTTTGAGGAATGCCTGTAATTTTATTTGAGATTTCTTTGTAATGGAATTTTTTGAATATAAACCCTGTTAAGTTTTGACAACCTAATATTTGGAACGAGTATTTTCTTTGAAGACTGAGAGGGGAAGTAAGAAGTTTATAATTTATGTTATAAATGCTTTTTTTATTTATATTATTGTTTTTTATGTTATCTTTATTATGTTATTCTTTTACTTGATGTAATAGTTGAGCGGATATGTTTGTTTACTAACCAATGTTTAATTTCATTTATAACTTTAACTTTCAAAATACAGAAAATTGGCAAGTTTATTTTATTCATTGGAATCAAGTGAAAATTTTGATGTACCAGAGAGTATTTTAAAATCGAAGAGTCTCTATTATTTAAAATAAATACCGAAGAGGAAGAAAATTAAACTTTCAAAAATTGAATATTTGCCGACATATACAAATTTATAATTAAAATCTTAGGAAAATCTGGATATTATATAATACATCTTAGAAAACCTTATGTTACCAGGAATTATAATTATGAGTGATTATTAGAAGACGTATGAAAAGTTGCAATATTTCTGTTTGAATTTTTCTGTAGAAAAATTCAAAAACCTCTGCCTTCTCAAGTAAAGTTCATTAATAGAAGATCAAATCCTTCTGAGAATAAAATTCACAAACAAACCATAGAAGCATTTTGAAGTAAAATAATTAAAAAAAAATTAAGAAAGCGTGGAACAAACTACATTAATCATATAGATAATTATCTGTGACATTAAATATCGCCAGATTTTTAATAATAATGTTTTAGATTGATTTATTGAGCAGGTAACAATAATTATATGTAATTTTAATAATCTTAAATGCCGCCAATTATACCGTTTTTTGTTTATTAAAATAAGTTTTAGCTTAATAATTACCAATGTTACTTTTAAATTTAATGTTTTAAGCAAATCCATTTCAAAGATGGATTTTAAACACATAATAATTATCATAGTTACCATTAACTTAACCTTAGTAGATTTTTATTAGAGCAGTTCACATATAGATATCATGGGTAAACTTCAAAATAAAATTAAAAATTTAATAACTAATAATTAAATAATATAAATACAAGATCTAATGGCCACTAAATCATATTTCTCTTAAACTAGAATGACAACTTTGAATAATTATCTTTTACTTTGATAATATTTTCATCATTCGAAGATATTAAAGGTCAACCTGAACAAGGCAAATCGTCAACTAATTTTCTGCCTTCTTTGAATTCTTTATATCACTGATATACTCAAGTTTTTGATAAATTTAGGCTTTCTGAAACATTTCCAACAAGTAAAAGTATTAATATTATTTTATTTTATTATTATTATCATTATAATTATATTATTACTTACCTAACTCCTTTATCGTCCTCTTAATTTTGGAAGGGTCTTTGGGCGAACCCAACAATAATCAGCAATTTATGAATCAATCCCTGAGGTATTCTACTAACCAAAATTTTATATTTTTGATTCAATGCTTGCATTAAAAATATTAGTCTTTTATATATTTTATATATTATTCTATCAATTATTTTTTCCTATTAAACCACTTTTTTTCTATCTTTATATCATGGTGTTACTTTAACCAATCTGGTCGTAATCTCTAAAAACTGACATATATTTTTCAAAGATTTTTATTAAGCCCTATTCAGTGCGATCTCTTACCGACTTTGTCAGTTTAATTATAAAATAATGATAAGCAACTGAAGATCGATATTTTTGGTATTATTTAGATAATTTCAAAAAAATACCTCTATGATTATTATTATCTTAAAGATTATTTGTATTAATTAATTATTGTATTTGATAATTGTAATTCTCTGTCCAATAGTGAAAAAGACCCCGAAATGAGATTTTAAAATTTATATGTAACCATTAATGTTGATTACGAATGTAAAATTCATTTTTGCTTTGAACCCTTCATTTTATGTAAATATGATAAATGAAAAAATGTAAGATTTTATTATAAACCCGATTTATTATACAGTTTTATTTACTTAATTAAAATATATAGTAATATTTGCTAAGTGCCTTGTCCTGGCAATATAAAAATTGACTAGTTAAATTCTGTCACATGTGAATTATTAACAATCAGAAGAAATCAGAAAACATTAACTGGTAGTACCAAGAAGCTTTATCTATAGTACTTTGATTGCAAAGTTAGTAACCAAAATAAACATTGGACTCCTCATATATGTTGCATGTACAGTTTTAGTTTATTAAGAAAATTGTCAAATGGCTCCGGTTGAGGCCTCTTATTTGCAGAACCCATGGTTTGGTGCCTTCTACTTAACAAATATAAATGGTAATAAAATTGAAATCATTTATATAGAAAATGTTAATATCTTTTTTCTATTCATGGTACAATAGCAAAAGGAGGAAATACATTAAATAGTGGAATTTACCATTTCCTATGCGACTTTTTCCTCGTTTAATTGATCTTCTAGTTCCGAGAAAATGTTTAGAAGTTAAAATCGAGTTTGACATATCTGATTTTGACAATGCACTTTTCGATAATGATTATGGTCCACAAGCGGCAATTAGTAACAAAACACAATTACCGGACCAGAGCTTATATCTAACTAAAATGACAATAAATTATTAGTATCTCGACTTAGACATTGGGAGCTGATAAATGCAAAAATTACGTATTTCAGTAATCATTCTAATGAAATACAGAAATTTTCCGTAGAACTTTGTTTCTGTAACGATTTTGAATGATTATATAAAGCGTTGCATCTTAGTTATTAACCTTCTGGGTAGAAATTATTTATTAACCCATCGCAATAGTTTTAAGGCATTTTGTTATACAATGGAAATATGAGTCCGTCATTTCCTATTGCATATTCAGTTACACTGACAGAGAATTATTACTCAATTGCATTAATTTTGAATGGTTGATTTAAGGCAATTTTAAAAGTATTAGCTATATTAAATGTGCTTCAAGGTGGTTATACGATGGAACAGTAGAGCAAAATAAGAACATTACATAAGAATCTTCTCGGAACATGAAAATCCTAATTTAATTAATTTACTGCCTCTTCATATCAAACTGCAACTCAATTTGAAAAGTCTTTGAATTATGAGAAACCATCATTTCAGTATCTGAATATAAAATTTCCGAAATAGAGTAATGCAAAAATAAAACAATGGATATTCATTGATCCAAAATCAGTCAACTCGTGAAGGCTATGAGTTTTGAAGATTCACTTGAAGCAGATGAATTAGAACCTTAAGACACATGTAATGGCATATGATATGGCCAACTATGAAAGCAAAAGGAAACATTTATGTACAGTTAGTTAAATATTTATTAAAAACTTATAAGATGTTAGACTGTCTGATGTCACTAAACTGCATTTCATGCATTGTCATCTGTCATTTTTACAAGAAAATTCTAGTGACTTCAGCGATGATCAGAATAAAAGATTTCATCAAGACGTTGAAATTATGAAAAGCAGATATATTTGACTTATTTGATACAATGTGTAACTGATTAGGAGCTTCACAATTTTAAAAAATATAAAACTTTTAATTTTTCAAGGAACTTTCCAATTTTTTGTTGACTAACATTCAATTCAAAATTCAAGATAGTAAGTATCCTACACAAGGTAAGTAGATTTTCTATTAAACCCACATTTTATTTCATAGTTTTAATAAAATAAGTAAAGTTAATATTTCCAGCTAAACCTACAGATAATAATAATAGAAGTAATAATAATAATATTGTTAATTAATTTTTGTGTTTTTGAGAAAAATAATTACCAAAATATTACCAAATTTAGATATATGAATTGTTATTTTTGTAAGTTTGGTGATAGAATTCGTCAGACTTTACATGAAAACTAATATAAAACTTGAAGTAACTGAAAATCTAAGTAACATAAATAAATTACAAAGAATTTTACAAATTACAAAAACAACTGCAAGCTAATAGCGTGTACCAATTTAGATTTCGTGGATGTAATAAGTTTAAATATAGAAGACGTTATCACTTCAGAGCATACATTACCTATACATTCAGATAATCAGAACCATTAAAGTCTTAGACTATTTAATGAATTTCGTTGTGTGAAATGGTAGTTTATGGAGAAAATTTTCGAGTAATTATGAGCAATTTTGATAATAATGAACAACAGATTTGCGAATCATTAATAAAAGACAACCAGTGATTAGGCTCCAAAAAGGGAAAACTAAAACCAAAGGAAATGCTTGTTCGTCGTTTTTCTAACAAGGAATTTTCAGTGTATTTTATCAAAGATTAAGCATCCACCTTCAATAATGATATGGGGTTGCATGTCATATACTGGCCTTGGAAGATTACATGACAAAATATGTCTTGTCAGGGATGATGATTGGATCAAACTATATATATGACCTCAAATCAAAAAATCCGATGAAGACGGTCACAAAGTGTTTAATAAAATGTTGCTTTTTTTTCATACTGTAAAAAATGGATTTATATAAATTAAGAATATTCATTTGCTTAGCAGATGAAGATTGTGTTGATGCAGAAGAACAGATACAATTAAAACTTATCGATTTTATGAAAGAGTATTTTATAGAATTGTATGATGATTGTTAATAAATTATTTGTTTTTAACGAAATGTTAGTTTTATTATTCATACTAATAAATTAAAAATTTATACTTGCCATAGTCCTTAATAAGCCTAATAAAGTTTTTTCTAATAAGCCACTGCTTATAACTGAGAAACAAAGTATAAATAGTTAATAAATACATATAACCTCTAATAATAATGATTAAAATCCAAACTAAATTCTGCGATTAATTTAGAATTGATTATTTTTGACATTATTCCTGATTGAGCGATTGGATTGATCGAACCACCAGAAGGAATAATTAAAAAGCAGAAGTGAAACCTGTCAATTTTATCACAGTAGTACTAAAAACTTCATTAAATTTTAATTGATTTTATTTCTTTAACAGAAAGATGTTAAGTTTCAAGTGTAATCATGATTTGTTTGAAAGCTGTCTGGAAAGTTACGCTTAAGCGACAAGATTTCTTACCTTCAAACGAATCCAATTCCGATGAGATTTACTCGAAATGAAGATATTTTTCCAAAATTCTATGTATTTTGACAGAAAATTATGTATTACAGTGGATATACATCGTGAACTTATAACGCAATTGAAATATTATACTAGTTTATGACGCTAAAAACAGTTTTCCCATTGATGCATTTTTTGAATACAAAGGTAGTGGAGATAAATAATATAAATTAAGTGCTTTATTAAAGCTTTTGAGGTAATCATGCAATTTGTCCCTATTTGTAAAAAATAATTTTAAAAATCTTAACTTCTTATAATTGTAAGTAATATAATTACTGATTTTAATAATTTTTCAACTTTATTTTAATTAATTAAGTATTTTTATTAGGTATTACTTATTTTATTAATTTTTCAACTTTTATTTTAGTAATGTTACAAAAATCTAAATCTCCAACACTTATTTTGGATCCAAATTCAATACTTTCTATAGAAACAAGATTTCAAAAATGAAACCTGAATTCTTTGTTGCCCCAACTAACCGATACAGAATCATGTATAACTTGATTAGTTAGACTTTGATTACTAAGAAATATTTTAGAATGTAGCAGATGTTAATATGCATGCCATTTAAACAACCATGCAAAAAGTACAGACGGTAAAATATGGCGTTGCTCAGTGTGACATAAAAACAAGTTTGAGAGAGATCATTTTTTTCAGGTAGTCATCTAACTCTGAAACAAATTATTTTTCTTACATATTGCTGGTGCAATGACATGCCTCAATCTTTAACGAAGCGTGAAGCAGATATGTCAACAGATCACACTGTCATCGTCTGGTTTAATTTTATGCGCGTAGAGTGCGCAGTATGGTTAAATAATAACTCAGACGATATTGGAGGATTCGATGACAGCGGTAATCCAATTATTGTTGAAATCGATGAATCCAAGTATTTTCATCGCAAATATCACTGAGACCAGTGGAGAGAGGTCCATTGGGTATTTGGAGGAATAGAAAGAGGCACTGGTAAGTGCTTTCTTGTCGAGATTCCCGACTGCAAAGCTGCAAAGTTGGTGCCACTTATTCGAAAACATATTCTCCCAGGCTCCCATATAATATCAGATGGTTGGTCTGCTTATGCCAATATTGACCAGATTGGATTTGGTATTTATAAGCACGACGTTATCGTGCATCAACATCATTTTGTTGATCCGAATGACATGGAAATCCACACAGAATATGTTGAAAATATATGAATGCGAGCAAAACGCAAACTAATCTCGTAAGGAAGATATGTTCGCAACATTTTTGAAGATTTTTTATAATTATCCGTGTCAATAATAAACTTTTTTTATTTTGTAATTATACAATTACTAAGTATACATTAAAAATACTAATTACACTACTTACAATTATAAGTAGGAAAGAATTTTTAAAAATAAAAAAAAATTTTAATTAGAGATCTAAAATGTAGGATTACTACTTTTGATAAATGTTGAATTAAAGAAAATCTAAATATGAATTTCAAATTATGATCAGAAAATTTGTTTATCGATTAATTACATTTGGCAAATTATAATAATTATTTACAAAGAGGTAATCCTGCCTTTTAGGTCCCTAAATGTAATTAAAAAAATATAATTTTAAATTTATTTAAACTAATTATATTTGTAAATAGTTTTTTTAAACAAAATAAATTTTAAACTAAACTTTAATTTTAAAATTTTAATTTTAATTTTAAACTTTAAATTCATTTGAATCATTTAAATTTAATCATTTAAAATTTTAGACTTTAAATTAATTTCAACAGATCACACTGTCATCGATTGGTTCAATTTTATGCGAGAAGAATGCGCAGTTTGGCTTAATAATAACCCAGACGATATTGGAGGATTCGATGACAACGATAATCCAATTATTGTTGAAATCGATGAATCCAAGTATTTTCATCTAAAATATCACAGAGGCCAGTGGCGAGAGGGACATTGGGTATTTGGAGTAATAAAGAGGCACTGGTAAGTGCTTTCTTGTCGAGGTTCCCGACCGCAAAGCTGCAACGTTGGAGCCACTTATTAGAAAACATATTCTCCCAGGTTCCCATATAATATCAGATGGTTGGTCTGCGTATGCCAATATTGACCAGATTGGATTTGGTATTTATAAGCACGACGTTATCGTGCATCAACATAACTTTGTTGATCCGGATGACATGGAAATCCACACAGAAAATATTGAAAATATGTGGATGCGAGCAAAACGCAAACTTCGTCGACAATTTGGAACATCGCACGAATTGTTTCCATCATATTTGCATGAATTTGTATTCCGGAACAAATTTCGTAAGGAGTATATGTTCGCAACATTTCTAAAGATTCTTTGTGATAATCATCCATGTGAAAATTAAAGTTTTTGTGTTTTTATTATTATTTTTTTTAAAAACACTACATAATACTTAATTTTAATTTAAATAAGGTTTAAATTTTAATTAATGAATCAAATTTAATAATTAATAATAAAATGAATCAATTTAATTAATGAATCAAATTTAATAATTAATAATAAAATGAATCAAACGAAAGTTTAATTTAAAAGTTTACCTTAAAGTTAACCTAAAATACTAATTATGGACTTTTCAATCAATAAATTTTTGATTTTTATCTACTTGGCATTCATTGAGAGCATTGTACATTTGACGCAAGTCATCGTCGGCCGGAATTTGACTAAATTTAACTGTAATATAATAAAAATAAACTACTCACAAATATAAGTAGTTTAAATAAATTTAAAATTTTATTTTTTTATGAAAGTTAGGGACCTAAAATGTAGGATTACTACTTTTGATAAATGTTGAATTAAAGAAAATCTAAATATGAATTTCAAATTATGATCAGAAAATTTTTTATCGATTAATTACATTTGGCAAATTATAATAATTTACAAAGATAAATTTACACTGAATATACTAGCCTAAATCTTGATAAAAATAATTTAATAAAGATTAAATTTTCAAAAACTTAAAATGATTAATCTGTGGTTGTTTACTAAATGCTGGAAAATGATGCTTGTTATGAAAAACTTCAGTATTTCACAATATTATATTATAAAAATAGTTTCTTCCTAATCGGTCGATTCTTCAAAAAATATAAAATGGCTTAAATCTAATAGAAAAGAAAATTTTTAGAAAAACCTTGCACATTTTAAACACTGCAAGTTGTTAGGTAAACGATAAAGTTAAATAATACTATTTTAAATATATTTTAATGTTAATTTGAAAAAAAAGATTCATTTTCTTAATAAGAACACTAACCATGAAAAGTGTAATCAGAATCTCACTTCAATTGACTGGTAAAAATATATGAAAATAACTTAAATTCAAAAGTAAAAATACCATAAATTAACAATTAAGTTTATTTTCAATAATTATTGAAACAAAAGCTTTCTTTAAAAAAAGTAGATATCAGCAAATAAAAATCTATCAATTATCTTTGATATATAAAAATTTCTAATGATAAAATTTTCTTTAAGCGAATAAAATATATTCAGCATATTAAATAAAGATTTATCTAAGATGGATTAAAAGTAAAGTAATCATTGTTTTACAATGTTCTGAATTTTTAATATTATTTCTATCAGATAAATTATAATTCTTGATTTAAAAATCTTTATATATTATTTTTTTTTAATATACTTTGGCATAAGTTTCAATATATAATAAATTTAAAATCATAGGAAGAGTATACCCATGAAATAAAAACCTTAAATTTTACAGAACGACAAAGACATTGATGTTGTAAATTTAAAATTTTTGAAACAAGTTAGAAAGGATTTATTAAGTGAAATTATTGTAAATATAATATTGAGTGTGGAATAAGTTCTGCATTGTTTTTAAATAATAAAGTTTATACAAAATTTTATCAAATAATTATTAAATCAAAGTTGTTTAAATAATATTATAATAAAGTTGGAGGTATTTGAAATTTATTTCAAAAAAATTATTGATTAATCATAATTTTTTAAGATGGAAGCCATTAAAACTACTGATATGAGGCAACATTACCCACATGTTTTGTTTTTTTTATTTAATAAAGGGGTAAATGTGGCAGAACCGCGACGTGAAATATGCAGCGTATATGGTGACTAAGCCATAAACAGTTACCTGCCAAAGATGGTTTGCGCGCTTTTGTTGTGGGAATATCAGTCTCGAAGATGATGCCCGACAAGGACGTCCAGTCACAACGGATGATGATCAAATCTTGGCCGCAATTAAATTAGACCGACATAACTCAACGCGAGAAATTCCACAGGATTTAGGCGTTGAGCATTCCTCAGTGGCAAAGCGTCTGAAAAATCTTAGGATGAAAAAAAGATGGATATTTGGATCCCTCATTCATTATCTGAAAAGAACATTTTGGATCATATTGCTGTATGCGAATCTCATCTAAAATGGAATTCATTGGATCCATTTCTGAAGCGTATTGTAACTGGGGATGAAAAATGGGTTCTCTATAACAACAATAAGCGACGGCGGTCATGGTGCGGGTCCAAATGAGTCATCGCAAGCAGTTGCAAAGCCGGATCTGCAAACAAAGAAAGTGATGTTTTGCATTTGGTGAGATTGAAAGGGCATTGTTTATTATGAGCTGCTTCCACGTGACCAGACTATAAAAGTGGAAAGGTATTGCATTCAGTTAACAAAATTGAAAGAAGAGATCCAGAAGAATCGACCGGAATTGGTGAACAGTACAAAATTTTGCTTAAGTAATATATTTTTTAAATTTTAGAAATTCTTTTGTTAAATATGGCTAAGATATCCATAGATATTCGGAAACTGGTGATTAAGAAATT
>JBBMKC010262279.1:0-20026 GCA_037834085.1 Bipalium vagum | reverse complement strand
TATGAGTAACCAGCAAACAGAAAAAATTATAGTTGTTGTAAAATGTCAATTTCTCATAATAGCAACAAATAGCGCTGTAAACTGGAAGCGGTAACAGTTCGATTCCATTCAGTATTCTTATTTTTTTCATCGTCTTTCTGGCCGTATGTGGTTTTACATTGACTTGATGAAAATATATTCGCTTTCGGTTGATCAGTGAAAGATAATTCTTGTATAATTCTTGCATTTATTCGATCAAGCTGAGCATAGTATAGATCCGCATTTATTACTTCTCCATTTGGAAAAACTTCAAAGCGGGTTGTCTCTGATATTCCACCAGATACACAATAAAGCCTTTTCTGAGAACCTGTATTGCTTTGACAATGCTTTTGAAAATTGACCTGGAAATTAACTGAAAATTAACCATTACTTTCTATTATCAGTATTTTGGAAATAAATTCATTTTCATCTCAAGGGACTATTCTTCGAAAGAAACGTTCGCTGCAAGGATTTTCAATCAGTCTTTGACATATGCTAACTGTGGTTTTGATTTTTTTGGTTAATCCACAAGACTTTTCGACAGCTTCAGCTGATTTTCCAACATTAGACTACTGGTTGGTGGATTATTCTCAACTTCTTCGTGTTAACATTATTTTTATAATATTTATAAATAATCAGAGAATACACTAACAATCCATTGGTTTTTACTGTTCCCTGTTTAAATGTTAATATTTTATTGTCAATCTTTTATTATTAAAGATTCACAACTCTTTCGTTAATTAATGTTATCAAAGTGACTCATAAACCCCTTTAATTTTTCGAACAACGCAATTCATTTAATGATCTAATATTTTAATGGTTCTACTTAATGCAAACATTGGGTGTTTTATAATGGGGTAATTTGTGATATAAAATAGATCTTAGTCGTTGATTTTCTTTATATATCTTCGATAAACCATATAATTTTTGAATGTTGTTTTTCTTAATTAATTAATCTCCATTATTTTTTAATTTTTTTATATTCTTTTTTTTTCAATTTTTCTACAAATGTATTGATTAATTGTTCATCTTTAATAGGAATTGGCATTCTGAAGCTTTTAGGTCTTAATTTTTCAAAGTTATCACAAATGAATATACAATATATACATCAATAGATAAAAATCATTAGAAAAAATTAAAAATTATGCACCTTAAATGATCCCAATATTAACGAGGACAGCAGCATAGATATTGTGAATGATGACAAGAGAATAACATTACCCATTTGTGCAGCGCAAGTCGCCAATAGAGCTAACAGACAAGTCCAATAATAACAGCGAACCTACATATAGAAAATTACAGAAATTTCCCTAACAGAAAGGATGAAATAATATTATAATGGTTCATCGCGTATTTCGAGATAAAAATCTAACCGTAGTCGATGGAATAAAGTCCAGCATTTGCATTATGAACACGGCGGAGCATTCGATGAGAATGACGAACGGACTGAATTGCCATTGGAGACAGAACAAAAAAGTCGATGAATAAAAAAGCAGACGAATCAACTTCTTGAAAGACAGAAAACATGAAATAAATAGATTAAATAAAATAATCAATTTTCAATGTCGATTAATGTGATCAAATTAAGAGATTTGAGAAATGTCATGAGAACAAAGAGCACCCCTTTCATTTTTATCTCAACTTTATCTTATCGTTTTTTCATTCTCTTCTCTATCTTTCCTTTCTCTATTTCTCTACTTTCTTTTCTTCTTTTTCTCTTTATAATGGACAAGACCTTGATCCCACATGCAAACCACTACAGTCTTATTCCTGGTGTTACTGCAATAGCTTTTTTGGCTATGGTATAATAAAAAATAAGATTTAAAATGATTCTTTTAAATAGGGTTAAGGCTAAAATTTCGAAAATCATATTTAATTTTAATTCTTTTAACTAGGGTTAAGGGTTAGGGCTAAAATTTATGAAAAATATTATTAGAAATAGGACTAGAGCGAAAAAAAAATTCTTTAAAATATTTTATAATTATGATTAAGGTTTGATTTACGGTTAAAAAATTTTAAATTTCATTTAAAAATATACATTTTAAAAAATCTTAGTTTACGTATTGTTTAAGTATATTATTTTATTAAGTAACTATGGTTACCATGTCAAATTGGAATACTTTTCAAGTTTTTTATTTTTAATTGTTAATAACTTTTAGTATATTGGCTTAATTTAAAAAAAATTTCAGTTTCATAATAAGAATTCTTTTTTAAATGATATATTGTTATTTTAATTATCGAACGGGAGAGATACTATACCGTTATCGCTTTTTTCTGAATTAAAGTTAACATATGTAAATTAAAACATTTTATATTTGATTTGGAAGTTTATACGGTAACACTATAGTATATCCCCAGTTTTTTGGAAAATTTTATGACAGGGGAACAGATAGTTTCACTAAAACATAATATAATAATAAATAATAATAATAATAATACAAAATATTAAAAAAGCTATACATAAATTAAAATTACTTGTATAAATTTTAAATTTAAATATTTACCCTACAGCTACTCGGACAAAATATTATATAAACAAATTTTTAAAAAATTAAACCAAATTAAAGTTATATATATATACCGTTTTCATCTCAATTTTCTCAACGTTAAAGTTATTTTTGACATTGTAAAGGTCTATTTTGACATCTTAAAAGTCTATTTTGACAAAATGCTAATTTCAACAGGTTAAAACGTTAAAAAAATCAAAAATTTCAAACAGAAATACATTTATTCATTAATAATTTCCTTGTTCAAACATTTTGGAATGGAGCAATCTTCACTCATTATTTATAAGTTTCATTAAAGATTCTTAATTTTTTATCATTTTCTTCGTACAAATTCATTCCATTTTGAAAATAAATTTTCAATGGGATTTTAAAAATTTAAATATAGAAGTAAAAATATTAAACTGAAACAGTTTTCTTCTATCAATTTCCTTATTCTTGTAGTTTAATGGAAAGAATGATTGTCCATTATTAAAACCGATTTCGTACACATTTTTAAGCAGATCTATTTTTCTGTATATTCAAAAAAGTCACCATTAAATTACGAGTTTGAACATCATAATAAAAAATAAAGATCCCCTATGTAAAATAATATTTTCTATTCATTGTACAGCAAACAGATATGTTTTTTGATCTTAAAGATTAGACAACCTAAATAGCTTTTATCTTTTAAAAAAAATCCATCTCTCTTAGCTCTTATGCTTACATTACAGCCAACTTCGTCAATAAAAAATGTTACTTTCAGAAACTTGATAAGCTTAATTAATTCTTGAGCATAACAAAATCTTGATTGTATATTGAATGCATCATTATTTTTTCTTGAATATTATTCACTCATTTCAAGGTATAATTACAAAAAAATCTGATAACATTGTTGATTGTAGTCTTTAAAACCGTTACATTGAATTCTTCAAACATTTATCAGCAACTTTTGTTAAAGAGATCGAACAGTCTTCATGAATCCATTCTTTAATGACATTTTGCTGTTAAGCTCATAGTTTTGTCAAAATTAAATTTGCAATGTCAAAATAGAGGTGAAAACGGTATAAGTTAAATTTTTAAGTTAAGTTAGATAATTTTATTTAAAATTTATAAGTTATATTTTAAAAATGAGATTTTTTAAATTAAAGAATATGTTTCTTTTCTAATTAATGTTAATAGATCCCAGAACATATCAGTTCTGTATTAATTAAATGGAAATTAATATATACTTCAATTGAAAATCTTATATTACCATTTCTCTTTTCCCCTCTCTCAATCTCCTTCCCCTTTCTCTATTTTTCCTTACATTCTTTCCTCTTTTGTCTACCATTCTCTCATCTTCCTCTAATTTTTGTCCCTTTCTGTTTTTCCTCCCATTTATTTTTTCTCTTCGTTTTCTCCTTTCTTCTCTTATATTCTTTTCTCTCGTTCCGAAACGAAAAATATATGAATTTTAATGATCCTCAATTATAGAGAATAAATTCCAGATAAAACACTATTACCTGAACCACAATGGTTGGTCTCTTGGGCTGAATCAATAAATGGAAACAGACCACGTGCAACCACCAAAACGGTAGAGCGAAATTCTCGCGCAACGGTAACATGTGGGCAGCTCTTGACATTGTATGGCTGAATAAAAGATAATCAATATACAAAAAACAGTGGTGACGAATATCGTCTCAATTAAAAGATTTTTCAATTACCGATTTAAAACAAAAAGCGCCATGGATAGAAGTCCACCGAGAATGGATTTATTGATTAAATATGATAAAATCGATATGGATCCAAAAAATAGAGTCTGTAAAAATAAGACACAATTGACATAGAAATCAATTGGATGAATGTCTGAAAGCTGATTGATTAAATTTATAATATGATCACGATCAGATTGATATAGAGCTACCTGAGTCATTTTCAATAATTTGTAGAGAGTTCCAATCAATATTTCCTGCCAAACATTCATTCGTCTAATAATGTTTACTGTGTTTGGATATTCTGTCATGTTGTTATTTAATAGTCGTTGAAAACCTGACAATTCAACATTGGATAAAATGATTTTTGAAAATAAAATAACCATGGACAAAATTGGTTTCTTGAATAAATTCCTGATAGTAAGAGTAATATAATCCCTGTTCGGTTCGAAATGAAATCAATTTTTCAATATCGCTTATATTTGACCACCATAGATAGGATTCCCTGGTGCTGTACAAATAATACGCATACCAAAGACTTAAAATTGAAGTTAAAATTAAAGTGATGCTTAAGTGATCCATTTAACATAACACATCGATAATTAATTTAATAAGTAAACAAATGTTCAAACTTCATTTTAAAACGTTTATGAATTTAAACAACTCTTTAGTGATTTAATTATCCATTGATGATTTTATAAATTTATTGATAATCTTAGTATTAATTAATTACTGTTACAATACGTATTTGATTCTTGAGCAATTCATCAGAATAAAAACTTTTAAAATTATCTCCATAACAAATAATATAAATAATTTCTAAATTTCTAAAAATATAAAAATAAGAAACTCAGCAGATAATGTTTAAACCAGTTATAGTAATAACAAAGTATTTGAATGATTTCATGGAATGAATTAAAGAATGAAAAACAAGAAGGTTTTGGATAGTAAAATTAAAATGATAAAGAATCTTTTAAAATTATGAAAATTTTTCAATGGATTTGGTTTTGAGTTTATGCAAAACCAAAGTTTTTTATGCTAATTATTATATTTAATAAACAGTGATTATTTAAATCATTTAAATTATTTAATCATTATTAAAATTAAGTATTCGCCAGGCTTTTCGATGAAATTTGATTATTTAGTGAATAACATATTTAAAAATAGGCTTTCCTTGTTTCTGAATTTTCAACTGATCCCATTCAGTTTGGTCTTGATAGACAACCATATGAGGCTTAGGAGAGGACCCAAAAACAAACTGCTTTTCTCATTGATGAGTGTTTTAGTGAATTTTCCTTATTTTTCGGTTTTTTGATAAACATTAAATTGATTCAAGTTAATTACCAATTTATTTCTCATTGATTATTTTTAATTCAATTCATTATTAATCGTTGACATATTTGTTTGTTTTAATGGTTGATAGATTAGTTGTGTAGTCAGTTACTAACTATATTAAACTTGATTTTCATTAATAAACTCTTTTGATAACATCTGATTCTGAACTTGACTTATATGTTGAGGTTCGACTCCAATCTTATAAGTTTCTGTAAATAAAATTTTGGCGAAAAATAAAATTTAATTAATACACTGGCTAATTTAAAATTAAGTATTTTAATTATTAATTTAAAATTAATTAAATAAATTTAAATATTATTTTAGAATCAACTGTATTTCTAAAATTATAATTTTCAATTTTTTTAGAAATTTATTTTATTTTTAGTAATAATTAAATTTAGAAAATAAGTCATAAATGCTCTCATGTCATTCACGGGAAAAGAGGAAGTAAGAAAGGAAGTTTTGCTTTATTGTAGCAACAACAAGGAAATAAGGAAGTGTCACAGTGCAGAACATTAAGGACTCGGAAAGCATCATCCAGCTTATCAGAAATCTGGATAGAATTGAAGAAAAGGAGACCATAAATGTTGTTAGAAGAAGCTACAGAGATGTCACAAGAACTGTCACTAACCACGGACAGGAAAACAATCACCCAGAGTATTCAAAGCCAGGATACAAGACAGAAGCTGGCACGACAGATACATTGAACCTACGTGTTTTGGTTACAATAAAGTTGGACACATCAGACGAAACTGTCTAACAAAGAAACGAGAATGTTACACTTGCGGGTCAACAGAGCATCTTAGAAGATTTTGTATCAAGGTAAAATGTGTAAAATGTACGCTTAAGGGTCACTGCAGAAGAATGTCAAACTACCTATTGAACAATAAGAAAGATAAGAGAAACTAGATTTGGCCATGAACAAAAAGGTATTCTTTTCAAGGATAAAAGAGGACTTCGAAGAAATTTGACAAGCAGAATGAATAGCAGTATTACAGCCGTAAATGCAGACAGATTCGGAAACTACGACAGTACGGACTACAACGGCAGTGAAGAAAAAGAGAGGTATAAGAAGGAAAGCAGGGACAAGCCCTAAAATGGAAGGGCTCCTTCCGAAGACGAGGTGATAGGAACATTATATTAAACGCCATAGGTGTTACTCGCACGGAGGGCCGCGCCGCGGAGAGTAGAGCGGAAGAAGCAGAGACGACGTGGAAACTTCATAAATTTTTAAAGAAAAGCGGCCCTGACAAGGAAGAAGAGACAGAAATTGTGACAATCAAAGAATGGAATCAGGCGAGAATTACCTACGATAAAATGCAAGGACGACCTAGCACAGAAATTTAAATACAGGGAAGAACTTACGAATGCCTATTGATACAGGAGCTCAAATAAACGTACTGAACGACAAAAACTGAAGAATGTGTATCTCCAAAACACAAGTGTAAGATTAAAATGCGCGAATAATACGATGTTGAAGACATCAGGAAATGTGAAGATTGAGATCAAGGTTGCGGGAAGAACAGAACGAGTCAGCCTCACAGTGGCAGTAGATTCTTGCCAAGACATTAAATGCGGGTTCGATCTTCAAAGAACATTCGGGTTCCAACTATGCAAAATCACAGACGATACCATTGAAAAAACAGATGCTCGTATATGCGTTTTAAAAGCGACGTATGGAAGAGTAGTATCAGATGACGAACGAGAACGAAGAGCACTGGAGATTCTAAAAATGAAGTCAACGTCGATCTAGCAAGAGTGATTGAAAAAATAGAACAGCTTTCATGGCCGATGAATGGGATATTGGATACAAAATCTGGAGGAGAACGGTATAATACGAAAATGTAATTCAAGGTGGAACTCTCTACTTGTATGCGTCAGGACAAAAAAATTGCGACTTTGCTTAGATTTCAGGAAACTGAACTCGATTTCAGAAAGACAAGCATTCAAAATGCCGAACACCGAAGAATTACTAGATCGTCTAGGAGGAGCTCAATATTTCAGTAAGGAATATCTGGGCAATGAATATGTAGAATCGGATGATTCGTCACGGAAAAAGACAGCATTTTCAACTAAAACAGAACACTGCTTTACTAGAATGCTGTTTGGAATAGTATCAGCACCTGGTACGAAGATGCTAACAGGAGATCAGGGCACCATGGTATATATGGACGATATTTTGATATATTCAGATAACATCCCAGAGCACTACAAGACACTTGACATCGTTCTACAAAAGATAGTACAACCAGGTTTATGAGCAAACCCAGGCAAATGTAAAAGCAGTCAGGGGTTTCCTCGGGGTATGTAATTATTACCGAAAATTTATCAAAGGACACGAATCGAAAGCAAGAACATTGGAAGAACTACTTGGCAGAAACAAGGAGAAACTAATCTGGACACCACGTTGCGTCGAAGCTTTCCAATCTATGGAAAAAGCATTAATGGAAACCCCAGTCTTAACTTTTCCAGATATTAGGAAACAATTCATTCTAGATACGGATGCAAGCTTCGACATAATAGTAGCAGTGTTATCGCAGAAGCACAACAATGGCTACGAGAGAGTAATCGCCTAAGGATCACACGAAATGAGTGCACATGAAAAGGGCTATTGTATCACCAGAAAATAATTGTTAGCTAATTAAAACAGGGGTGTCTTGTTAGACAAGACATAGTTTGTTATTATTAAATAAATAAATACTCAGACCAGGATCTGAGGAATATATAATTTTTTAATCTCCATTCCTTATACTTTTTTCTTTTCTTATTTCACACGTTAAGTAGGACGGTGAAAGAACATTTTCCTCTTTACTGAGGACTTCTGAGCCGAAGAGCAAGAGGATTTTTCATAATAATAACCTTAACTAATCTAATATATCATTCAGGGACGATATCATTGCATTGTAAATTAACACTTTATATTAATAAAAATAAAATTTTTAAAAATCAATTCGTTATCTCAGTGTTTTTAAATAATAATATCGAACAACCAATAAGCAACCTTCGCCGTTAAGACCTGAATAACAATAAGATCTACCTATTCATATCCCTTTTTAGGATCTTAACAATTCCAATGGTCTTTAGTATTTTCTGGAAAGCCTTGTTACTTAAATTAACTCTAATAGACAACTGTCTCTGGTTAATCCGTCTCTCTTCACATTAAGTTTTAGTTTTTGAATTTCACACAAATTATGTGTGGTCATTTATTCTTTCTTGTTTCTCTCACAGGTAAACTCTGATAAAATTATAAATAGAAGACTTGAATAGATCTTCATTTCCATATAATTCATGTAGCTGACAAATAATGTCTACCTTTTACGAATAACGCTGCCAAATTTAATTTTCTGTGATATTTGTAAAAAAAAAGCACCGTAAATAATGTCATTAAACGATTATTATTTAAAACAGATTCAAAAATAATTGCTCATATATTAATTGTTTTATGTAGAAAATTTCATGAACTTCTTAATTTAATTTATGTAAGAGTCAAAAGACATTATCCACATCATGTATATTTATAATTTATAAAATAATTGCAATTTTTATAATTTATTAATTTTTCGATTAAGTTCTCATTTATTTTTCAAAGTTGTGAATTTAAAACATTAAATTTATTAAAATTAATACATAAAAATGAGGAAAAATCCTAATAAACAGTATAATTTTATTTCAATTTTATCTTAACTTATAAAATATTAATAAAAACCAATAGATAATACCTATACTATCTCCGAAACCAACAAGCTAATAACATCTGTTTCCAAGTAGGATCAAGGGGAATAATAATTTTTAATTATCCAAAAGATCCCATAAAACACCAAACGAATTCGGGTGCTGAGATGGTTGGAAAAAACGCAACGTTAAATGAATTTATTTACAGGTGTTGTCATTTTAGGGATAAAAATATAGTAAAAATATTATTTATTTATTTATTTTTCTTGTGACTTGAGTTGTGTTTTATTAATACTGCTCTGTTCAGTCACAGAACAATTGTGTGTTCGTTTCCGGTATGCCATGTGTTTTGTTATTTTTGCGTGTTAATTTCTGTTGCTCTTGACATTGGTCTGAAGAGATTCATTTTGGGAACGATAGACTGTTCAGGGCTCCTGATGAGACACAGCAATTTAAGCTGTCAATGTCAATGGGCTAAGTATTCATTGTCTCAGTTTTTAGAACTCCACAAGTGATTGTTCGTCATTTCACATAATTACTTTATTTGAGATTAATCGAGAATATTTTCTACACCCTTAAATATTAGTTTTGTTTTAATTATAAAAATTATCATAATAATAATATTATGTCTATTAGTATAATTATTATTTTTTACACTCATGTTTTTTTAACTTGCAGTTTCAGTCAGTTGTTTTTATTATTATTATTATTATTTTATCTGTAATATTGATATTTTTGCTACTTTATTTTCGTTTTCCACCATTATCGGTTATTAGGTGTTTTTCTTGTAAGTTCATATCGACTTCACATTATATGTAATGCAGACCAAATTTTCAATAAAGTTTATGTTACAACGGTTTGGCATCATAATATATTAAAAATATTATTCCAACATTAATTAATTTTTAATATTCCCCACAGTGATTGCACGTAAAACCACACAATTGGATATTTTGGGAAAGTAATATTAAAACTGTAGAAATGAGTGAGTTTATATCTTAAGGAAAAGTTAATTAATTGCTATTGAGATTTACAGATCTATTTTATGAAGTGATATGAAGGAACTAATGACTCCAGTAATACGTCTCGATGGCAGGTAAAACCTACTCACCCAGTGATAGTGATAAGACACTCTCTGCTAAGCTCTATATCTAATGCGTCAACTGAATTCTCCTTTCAACGACACTCAATTTGGTGCTACTTCAGATGTCGATCAATAAAAAACTGATTTTTACCTTAAAAATCTCTACAAAACAGATTTCTCTTTCTCTCTCTCTCATTTCTCTTTCTTACTTTGTGCTTCACACATTTCACTGAAGATATTAATTTGTTCGAAGTGCAGTTTTTAAGTTTTGTTTTAATAAATCATGTGGTTTTCAATTAAAATCATGACGGTAAATTTATTTTTAAAATTCGTTTTTATTTGAATCATTGATTTTGTTTTGGTTACAATGTCTTACACAACATTTCAATTGTTTGGCAATTTAATAAAAATAAAATAAATCATAAATTTTCATTGAACTCATGCCTATGGCATTCTATAATTAATTTTCATTGGCTCAGTTGTTGCAGAAGGAGTAAAACCTGTTTTCAAGAAGTCTGTAAATTCCATTCATCGAAATTTAGTTCTGTTTTTATTATTTGCGAAATAGAAAATTTATGCAATTTTATCTCAGGTGCTTCTTCATAAGTGTGACTTAATTCGCCTTTTTATTCATCTTCAATTGATGGTCTTCCAGATTTCCAAAGATCACAAACACTTCCAGTCTTTTTGAATTTTGCAAGTATCTTTCTATTTGTCCTTGCTATAGGCTTCTTTTTCCATTTCAAGTTTTCTAAATGCCGTATAACTAATGTGACTGATTTCATTTTAGCTATCAGTAAAACAATTTGCACTTCTTCAATGGAGAAGATTATTAAAATTCGAATTTACTGAAATTAAATTCGATAAAATCAATTTATTATTATTCAATAAAACGCTTGCATTAAATTTCGGAAATTCTATTTCTTAGCAAAATGTTATTTAATTATGAAAAATTATTTTCGCTGATCCCCAAAATCTGTAATTTACTTTATACGAGTCTTGTATTTGAATCTCAAATTTTTAATAAGCTAAGTGGATTAGATTTATGTTATATTCATAGTCAACATTATTTCCTTAGGATGTCTCTTACAAGTTATAGCGACGAGTCCATTACCTACAACCCTAATACAATGATCATTTTCTTTTATCACTTCACTGCTTTTGAGCTTTACGTCGATCTTCAAGAAATTAATGCAGATATAAGCGAAACGTATCCGAAAATTGAAATAAAACAATAATCACATATGATATATATGAAAATTTTTTTATGGGTTGGGTTTTTCTTGTTGATCAATTTTCTTTAAATGCAGAATTCGTTACACTGAGATTTCATCTTTCCAAAATATTACAGGTTTAGATAACAAAATGAGGTTACGAAATCCTTTAATGGTTGCCAATCTTTTCAAGGTTTTCTCTTATCCATACTAAATGAAAGTTTTAAAGTTAAGCAACAAAGACTTAATTGAATGGTTAAAAGGAAAAATAATCAACGTAATACTGGACGTACTCTCTCAATTGATGAACAATATTCAGACCAGTTCACAATGAATTAGGGACAACATTGGTGTGATTAAGTGAAAAATACATTCACAAAATAAAATGGTGGAATTTTTTTTCAATCAAATAAAAAAAGTAATTAATTGATCATGCTTGCCCTGGAAGGAACGCTGTGGTTCCGGTCAAAGTAAATAATTACAGTTTCTGTTCGTTGCAGGATTTTGTCTCCAGAGGCGCAAACAAACAATTCGAATAGCGTAAATGGGTAAAATGGGTAAAATGGGTAAATAAAATCCAGAGCACATTAAAACAACTCATCTCTAACCGTAATAAATTAACGTAGAGACGGAAACATTTGGCAATTCTTGACTTAACAGTTACTTTTATTACATATTTATATTTAGTGTTGCTGAGGCAAATTCGGATATAATTTTACGGCTTAAGCCTAAGTGAATTGTTGTTCCTAAATGCGATAAGTTCTCTAATAAGTGAAAGCTTTAAACTGACTTTCTTTGGGAACCTTAATAACTAAAGTTCAATTTTATGAAATGGTATAAAATATTCATAACCACGTGAAATATTTAAGTAATTGCTCAATAAAAAAATAAAAATGTTGAAAAGGTAGTCTACACAGGTAGTCCTAATGAAAAGATTACCAAAAAAAAATGTTTATAATTAAAACTGAAATAGGAAAAAAAATAATACTAAAAATAAAAAATTATTATTTTTATTATTATTAAAATTATAATATTCAAAAACTTTATATCCAACCAATCAAGTTGCTTGGATATTATTTTAATCGCAATCCCGCTCATCATTTCCTCATCAATGGTCACTGGTTACCATTAAACTATGAAGTGTTTGCAGTACACACCGCAGCCAATCAGTGCATGTCAAACCGATCACCAATGAGTAGCTGCAATCGAACGACACACACAAAGAAACTCAATGACAAACGCATACCTGACAATACATGGTGCTGTGTGTTGTGTATTGAGTCAACGCGGACTGAGTTTTATTTATTTCACCACGCTGTCGACTTGAGCTCCACACATTTTTGAAACTTTCATTTTGATCCCAGGTCTAAAAAGTATGTTCAACGGGTTCCTTCCATACAATGCCTTAATCAAGGTAATTCATGAAATTTATTAACCACGTTATTTAATTAATGATTTTCTCACCGTTAAGAATGAATATGAAAATGTTCCAGTTTTCTCCAAGTTTTTCGTGGATAATTTACATTCATTAACCAAGCCAAATCCGAGGTTGAGGTACGAATGCAAAGTAAATGGATTGTTTTAATGATATAAATTATTGAAATATTTTCACAAGATCTTGCCATTTGAGGAATCCATTTCAGGGAAAGAGCTTTTTAAATGTCCACTTTGTCCTATAGAGAAAATTGAAGGACGGAAAAGTTTAACGGAACATTTGCACCAACATCAGTTACAATACCGACCGGTGGACGGAAGACATTTGTGTTGTCTGTGCGGAAAGGAGCTCAGCTCTAACAGTTCTCTAGAAAGACATTTGTTAACGCACTCTAGTGAGATAATTTCTTATCTGAAAACCTTTAATAAATCGCTCAATCCAGATCACAGGCCATTTGATTGCTTAAATTGCGGCAAAAAATTCACAACCAACGGAAATTTAAGTCGCCATAACAAAACGTCCCACGGATCACATGCAACTTATCTTTCCAACAACGTTTTTTGCTCAAAACCGACTTTCGAACCAAACCCTCCACCACTGTTATTTCATAATCCACTTTTATCGCATTTCCAGTTGCCGTTTTTGGCCCATTTCCCATTGATTTACAACAAATTTTCCCAGTCACATTTCCATCCGAAACCGAACTCCAATATTCTTTTGGATCTTTTTAAGAATTCTCTGAAAACATATAAAAGTACTGCAAGCCCTCCAAACATTTTGGAAGACGTTCTCAATCTTTCCACAAAATCCGAATCGGTTACAGATGTGAAAGACATTTCTGAAATATACAAAGGTCCTGTCACAAACAAACGATGTTCCATGTTAAATAAAATTTTAGCGAAAAAGATCTGTCGAAAATATCGAGAGAGAAGAAGTAGAATATATTTTTAATTCTTTTCTTTTAATGAAAACGTTTTCCAGTAAATCCGGTGCGGAGATTTATCGATAGAGTTAAAGAAACTTGTGAGATACCTTTGGATTTAAGCGTAAGCAAATTGCCGAGTCCCGATTCATTTCAGAATTCTTTCTTATCAAACTCAACGACCAATTTGATGTCCTCAGCTATGTTCAATTCCACTGATGAGACTGAAGTCTGGTCAAATTTGAGGTGTAAAAAGAACTCTTATAAAGATGCCCCTAAGCTGATTCGATGTCCCATGAACGGATGCGCTCAGAAATTTCCTTGGAACAGCTCTCTAATGCGTCATATGCTCACCCATATCGGTATGGTTATGTTTTTCTTTGTTTCTGACTTTTCCATTTAGCCCATAAACCCTTTCAGTGTATCAGATGTTCAAAGAATTTTTCTACAAAATCAAATAGAGAAAGACACATGGAACGAGTCCATGGAATAACAACAGTCAGTAACAGAAACAAGATCAGTTTTCATGGATCTCTCAATGAAAATATTTTATCGTCTCTGCAAAATGATAATACCGACGAGACTTCCAAACTCTCTTCGGGTCGGAAATTTCTTAGCGAAGAAGAATTGATTCAAATGAGCTTCAGTGACCGAAGAGCTGAAGGAATAGGTCATTCATTATTAAAACATGCCGGGGACTGGTTATAGAGCCCAATCCCAATCGAAATATATTCTTAATAAAGGCTCTTAATAATCTAATGGATCTCAACCCTCATACAGCTTTAATCGATGATACAACCTGACACGTTACAAAAGATCTGCAAAGAAAATCACGCATAATAAGAAATTATGAGAACAAAATATGCATTGGTAAATTGGATTTTGTGGACACTTTTGCTGTAACAGAATTAATAAATAATACTTCTTGTCTCCTGTAAAAATATTTAGTTGAAAAAATAGCATTTTATGGTGAAAGAAACGACCATTCTTTTATTATGTAATGAAGAATGTTCGACTTCCCTTCTGTCAATTTTCGCTTTAACAAAACAAATTCTGCGAAACATGTACTCATGTCTATGAAAGATTTCTTAATGTTTTTAAATGGAAGACAACGATATTTAAAAGCCAAAATAAGTAAAATTTTATTTTTCTTTTTATTTTTAAATATACATGAAAAACCAAAAATAGTCAATAATAATAATAATAATAAGAATAATAATAATAATAAGAATAATAATAATAATAAAATAATTCTAATAAAAATAATAAAATAATAATTAAAAAATAAAATAAAAAAGTAAAAAAAAGTAAAAATAAAATTAATAAATAATAATAATTATAATAAAAATATAAATAAATTAAAAAAATTTTTTTTTAATAATAATAAAATAAATATTAATTAATTAATTAATTAAAAAATCAATAATAATAATAAAAAATAGTTATAATTAAATAAAATTTTACATGTTTTTTATAATATTAAATTTTAAGTAATTAATATTAATGACATTTATAATATTTTAATAATATTAATCTCAACAACCGATGACCGTATGAAATTTTTTTTATTATTACACCGAACAATGAATTTCGAGATCGATTATAAATACGTTCATTAAAACAAACTTGAAAATTCAAATCATTCAAAAATCACTAGGAAAATTATCAAAAATTAGCTCTACAAGTTCATCTGAATAGACTGTAGTCTGCTAGAATAGATCAATGCCGAAGTTCTAGACCGTTTCAAAAAATAATTAATTAAAACAACTTTATTAATAAAAATATCTAAAATATGTCTTAAGAATATAAACAAAGTAATGCTATAATTTAAATTACTTCTCTCTAAGTTATTTTGAACGATATTAAATATATTAATGTGACGATTGATAAGATGTTAACGTATGTTCAGTCAAACAAACAAAAATGGTAGTTTGGCGCAATTATTTATATATCAAAGTCCTTGACAACAATTAAAACTATTGGGGATCAAAATGACGAGTTCTGTGTCCGTTTTGTAATTTGTTGGAGGAAGAAAGTATAACGATTATAAAGACAAGTTTGGTAAGAACAAGGAAATGAAGATTCATTCAGAAGTCTAAAAGTAACATTACAGCCCAGAGTGTATTATTATTATTATTATTTTATTACGTTTGCGTCAATGTAACGGATTCACCTTCAATTGTTCAATTACGATTCATGTGTTGCACTTTTAGATACACTTTGAAAGTCCGCAATTAATTTTGCATATGATTTCTAAGAAAACAATTAATATAACAACGCATTTTTGATTTTAAGAATATACAAATGAAGAAAGCCGAATTTTAACGGCATCTTAAAAATCGTAATCATAATTAGTACATCTAATATTATTTTAGTTATTAATAATTAATTAGTTATTAAATTTTAAATGGATAACTTGACATAATAATTATTAGTATGATTTTGTCATAATTTACGTTAAAATTTTCTATGGTATGCTCAAGTATTTTATTTTATTTATTAAAAATAATCGATTTTATTTTATTATTATTTTACCTTAATCGCGATTATGAAATAATTATATCATTTACACAAAATAAAAATATAATTTTATTCAGTAAAACAATATGATCTCTCCTTTGCCTTGATAACAGCTTGACCTTCTTTCGTCTTCTCTTGAAACATTCTTTCTTTCCTGATTATTTTTGTTGATGATACTTTAAAAGGTTCAGTTTTTCATTGCAGATTTTCTTAAAATTCTCTACATAAACTTTCTTCTGTATTTGTATAACTAAATTATTTCCAAAGTAAAAAATATATACGAAGCAAAGTATAACAAGCCCAGACGATACATTTAAGAACTGTCAACTGTAAATTCGGTATAGATTCATTGATTGACAATGTATTGATTTGGAAATAAATCATTGAATACATCAATATAAACAAATAATTATAATGGGGGACAAAGAATATAAGAAAGCAAAGTTGTTATGCATAAAAGAAGCCTAATTTGTCGACGTGAAGGATGAAAAGCGAAAGCTACTTTGGAGAACCCAACTGAAAAATTTGATTGTTATCCAAAATTTTCACATTGTTTTCTTCAGTGATGGACTCAACATTTGGTAAACCGTCAACAAAGTTATTTACCATGGCTCTGGCTAAGACTTCAACGGGCGTGGTTAACCAGGTCGGACGGAAATAGGAAATCGGTTTGAGTACCGTTTTCAGTGCAGATTCCACCAATCGATTCTCGGCTCGCTGTCCACTCAACACTCCAGGTTGATAAATAGAGAGCTTTGGAAACTTTAATCTACAAATGGCTTCCGCAACTTTACCCTTGACTTGAAGGTATAATAAACAGCTTTTAGGATTGCCAGCCTAATAAAAATTACGCGTTTCATTCATTTAAACTAAAATCAAAAAGAAATTTACTCCCGTTGATATCAAATGGAACTGCTTACAATTTCCTTGTCGCGCCAATTCAGCGACTTTCAAGGTGTAATTATAATCGACCTTAATAAAACCTTCTTTGCCGGACCTGCTACGAGTCGTGCCAAGACAACAAAAGCCGCCATCAAAATTATCCCTAAATAACTCGCCATGCTCGCTTAACTTGTCAAAGTCAATCAATTTCTGGTCGATCTTGTTATTGTTTTCACCGTAATTCAGATCGACCAACCTTCGGCCGAACAGAACGATTTCACGAAATCTTGAATCTTCGGCAATCAGATCAAGGAATTGTTTGCCCACCAGTCCGGTATGACCAACGACAAAGACTTTAAAACTGGATGACATATTCTGAAAATGAAAGATGACAATTAGAAGTGTTCCAATTAAACGTGAATTGACTTAAATTTAAAATTGATGTCGATTAAAAAGTCAATTTTCCGATTGAAAGTTAATCAATTTTTTACACTTTCAAATTGTTCTCTGCGTTCGAAAAGGATATTTAGTAAATTTTAACAAATCTAAATAAATATATTTACAATCTCTTGAGATAAAAATTTCATAAGATTTCTGTCAAAAATATTTTTATTTTTTAAAGTTCAACAGAAAATCCTGAATTTAATTATTAAGTCAAAAATTAAATATTAGATGACATTATATATATAAAAGAAATAATTTTTGCATAAAGAATGAAAAGATTTTGAAAACAGATAACATTGAAAATAAATAAATGAAATGTTTGAAATGATTGTTACTAATACATAGAAAGAAAAATGAAAAAACTATTCACCGTTCATGGCAGAGTATTAGAATAACATGTGTTGGATTTACCCAAGCACCCACCTGTCCCAAATGAAAATTGTGAAATTGTGCCCAAAATAGTAAGAATAATAATAATCATAATCATGATAATAATACTAAGAATAATAATTAATTAATAATTTTAGCTAATTAAAAAGGAAAAAAGGCAATAAATTATTTTTTTAGGGACCTAATATTGACAAAGGCGAACTTAAATTGCCAAGATTTAATCAGGTCCGCAAGGAGAGATCGATTTAGAATTAATGATTCAAAAAGGGAATTGACATTTCCCATTAATAAAACTAATCTAAGACTGATTAGTCGTCGACCAGAATACTATAAAAGGAGAAGGATTTCTCCATAAATTCCCCTTCAACTAGATAAGAGTTGAAAAAAGTATTCTGATTTAGGAGAAGAACTTAAAATTCCGGATGTTAGACTTCATACTGTTGGGTTCTGGAATTAATAATAATAACGATAATATTGATAAGAGTAATAATAAAAATTAATAATAATAATAATTTTTAAAAAAATTTTCCAAAAGCCTTATATCAAAATTTCGCCGTGGGAATTTTGATATATTAGGCTAATGGATTTTTTGACAGTCGTTTTCGTGTGGACTGCAAATTTCAATCGGAATATATCTCGGCGTGGAGACAGAGTTTGATTAACGGCTATTAGGGGAAATAGCGGTCTCTGAGCGTAGGGATTGATGATCATAGACCAATCTCTACGACTATATAAGGAGACGACTATTCTCATAAAATGCCCAGAATAATTATCGTCAGAAGAAACACTTTGGATCATAATTTTGTCAGAGGAAAAACCAGATGACAATGCAACAGGATTTATTAGGGGACCCAACGAGTTTGGGAATCCCTAGGTGACGGGCAAAGGACCTAGAGGTCGACCCGGAGCCCGTTGTCGCTACTAGTGAGGATATCTTTAATTTTTATTTTTATGATTAACAAAAACTTCATTTTACTCATCTCAAATTTGAGATTTTTGTGAATTATTTGTTTTTGTTTTTCTTTGATTTTCAGATAACTGAACGTTTTGATTTTGAGACAATTTCGATTTTAGATCTTTAACGATTTTGATTGAAATTTTACGACGAGTGTAGCGATTGTTTTTGCGTTATTCAATAAAGTTTAATTGTGATTGTTTTGATTCAAATCGAGTTTAACTTTGTGCAGCGACAATAGAATTACGAACGCAACACATTTAAATGAGGAGTTGTTGATATACGAGTGAAAGTTACTTTGTTAGAGTATAATAGTAACAATACTCTCAAACAACCGTTGCACATCATCTTCCGTTAATATATCTGCCACCATTTTCTAATTTCGGCGCAAATCTTTTACACTTTTTACAAAATCTTTTGTTTTTAGGAGTTTTCTTTTCATTATTGCCCAATATTTTACAATGGGCCTCAGTTGTGGGTAGTTTGTTGGATTCATGTCTTTTACTACACATGAGGCACCTTTTTGTTGATATCAGTTCATAGTTATTTTACTAGTGTAAAGTTGCCAGGTCTGACCAAAACAGTACAGATCCGTTGTGCAAACTCAAGGAAAGGCAACAATAACTTCTGAAGGAAATCTTCGAAATAAATTTAATAAATATGTGAGGATTTTCTTGATATTTGCCCAAATTAATTTTCGAATATCGTATTGCAGCAAATCCATTGGTATAAATAAAATTGATTTTCTGTTTGATTTTTATTTATATTATAACTAATAAAACCCTGATTAGTGTTATATTACCAGGTTGAGTCAAAAGTTATATGCGTTTTTTTAATAAATTGAAATTGTTTTACTGCTTCATTATTACTATATTTTTTGGCGCAATATTATATATGAAAAAAAGCTCTTGAAAAGGTAAATCTATTTAGCATAGTCATTTTATTTTTATCTATTTTTAATGTCAAATTTTATGATGT
>JBBMKC010262171.1:0-20027 GCA_037834085.1 Bipalium vagum | reverse complement strand
TGATATCACTTTTAAATTCTCATGTCCAACAGCTTTTTCTAGTATGTTTTTGAAAGCTTTGAATCCCTTTGAAAATTTTATTATTATTATTTATTATTTATATTATAATTTTTAAATAAATATATTATTATTATTTATTAATATTATTATTATTAGTAGTAATATTTTTATTATAATTTGAATTATTCATTTATACTTTGAAATTATACACTATTTGTATTATTTATTTCTGCTTGATTATAATTTTAAAATAAATACTTTAGAAAATCTGCTGACCTTCAAGATGTACTTTAAAAAATATTACTAAAAAGGTTTTAGTTTATTAACTTTTTTGAAAAAATGTCTTTTAAATATTTCTACTTACAAAATTTTCAAATGTATTCCACTTATTTTGGGCTACAAGATTCCATACATGATAACCAGTTGATGCATAATACTTTTTTGAATCAAGTACACAGGGGTGTACATAAATATCAGTTAATAGTGGAAGATAGTATAGTTTTTTGTTTACTTTAATTTCATTTATATCATTAAGTTACTTAATTATTATATATTATATATTATTATTATTATTTCATTTTAAGCAGCAGGCGAAAATGAAAAATAAGTAATGTTCATTTGATTAAATAAATATTCTACTGAAATGAGTCCACGATATAATATATTATTTTTTTATTTATTCAGGTAACAAATTGATTCAAAAATAAAAATTTTACTCTGAAAATTTTCCAATAATTTACTTGTATTTTAAGTTCTTGAATTTTGAATAGGGGTTCAGAAACCTCGTACTGTTTTGATCAAACCAAATTGGTAATCAAAGGGTTCGATGCCTGCTCAACATGAGTATTTAAATATAATCCCGATGTTAAACAACTGTACACACTTCCTTAAATGTATATGTACTACTAATTGGGAATATTTATGGCATTATTTTTAAAATAATATTCGAGTATTGTGAAATATTGGGTTGGTGCATAAATTTATTATGTTTCTTATTTTATTTTATTATTTACACTAACTTATGATATAAATTTCCCTTAAATAAATAATCTTTTATATTAACTGCTGCTGTTGTTTATTTAAATCAATTGTAATAATCATTTGCCTGAAAAAACGCGTTTTTTAAAAATTACAAACAAATAAATGACTGAAGATAAAGTACATTTTGGAAATAAATGTTTCCTAAAGGACAAAGAAGATATATGATGTATACGACGAAGATTCTGTTAATATTTTCACGAGGCAAAACTGGTTACTATATTTTAAACAAAAAAATTCCGATGCCCACGTTATGGGACACAGCTTGGCACTTCTGACATGGATTTATTAAGGCTAATCGAAAGTGATCGGTATCTAACAGTACGAATTATTACTGACACTCTTGGATTAGGTCAATCAACAATGTCGAGACAATTGCGCAAACTTGAAATGCTCAGCAACCTAACTTCATGGATAATTCATGAGTTATTCGAGAAAAGATCGTTTAAATGCTTGCGAAACTCTATTGAATATAAACAATACAGATTCATTTTAAAATGACATGGTTACAGGGAATGAAAGGTGGATTTTGTTAAATAATTTTAAGCGCAAGAAGTGGTGGTCTTAGATCAAAGAACCTCCATCAACTCTTGTGAAAGCCAGTTTACACTCGAAGAAGGTAATGCTATCTGTTTGGTGGAACTGCGAGGGAATAATTTTGTATGAGATCTTATCTGATAATAAGATCTTTAATTCAGATAAATTCAGAATTGAAGCAGGCCACCGAACACAAGTGTCTTGAATTTGCCAGCAGAAATAATATTGTTTTGGACCAGGTCAATGCTAGATCACATATGGATCTAGCCAACCGAAATATGTTAGAGGAACTAAATTTTGATGTCCCGATCTTACACCAACCGATTATCACCTACTTCGATCACTTCAAAACAGTCTGATATTTGATAAAAATTTGATATTTGAATGCCTCATAATTTATTTGAAAAAAATTAATCACCACAATTTCTATTTGTGAATCTTTATTGAAAAGAACTGAACTTGAAACATTTCTTGAAAATGTGATCATCAAAGATGAAATATGTGAGAAAAAGTCTGTAGTTTACAAAATATGAAACTCCACAACCAATTCATAAAAGATGGTGGACGTATTCCGGGAATTGAAAGGATTTATATATTGATTCTATATTCTATTGTCAGAAATTAGAATGATTAAATCAAGTAATGAAAAAATCGAAATTATTCTGAATTATTAAACAGAAAGGACTTGATATTACACATAAGAATTAATAAATTATTTTTTTGTGATCAATAACTCCCCATAATTCATCTTATTCTTCAACCATATAAAATTATTCTTTTGCAGAAAATGTGATTCATTTTTGTTTAAAAAAATTCTGAAAATTTGATTTAATTAATTTATTTTACTGAAAATTTAATTTGCTGAAATAATAATAATAATCAGGAGAGCAAAGCGTTCTTTCCAAAGAATGGACGTTGATAATAATCAGATTTTACGAACAAGTTTGAATCAATTGGCTTTTAATAGAATAAAAAGTCCCAGGATTTCTCAATTACTCTACAGAGCGCTTGACGAGCTTATCGCCGATATCAACTCGACAAGATTCCTTATTAGTTGTTTTAGAATTTCTATCAGTATTCTCAATCATTTAAATCAGGTAGTAATTAATTGATTAATTAAATTTTATATTAGAAATAATTTCTTTTGTTTTTGTCACTGAATACGGAAGCTTCTCATTTCTATGGCGTCAAGAAAAAATGAAACTGTTATGTATAGATAAAGTGAAAAATTGGCTTCAAGTGGTTCAACTGGGATTATAAGAAAATTTTGAAGCAATTTTTCGGTATCACTTCGCTAGAAATAACGTGAGAGTGTTGTCTTGATTGACTGACTTCGTCTCAAGCGAATTTTTTCATTTTTTATTATCAATTTTTTTAAAGGATACTTAAAACTTTTGGGCTTTTATGTCGTACGAGAATTGTTGAGATTGATCAGAATAGAGAGATTTGATAAGGAAAATAATGACGAAATTTTTAAAATTTTAAATGAAATTTTGAGGGATTTATTTTCACTTGAGGATTACTTTTCTTAAATTAAGTATTTTTCTGAAATAACGAAGGTTTTGTTCTGTTACAAACTTCCCCACGAGACTACAATGTTCACTAAATCCTCAACCCTTTGAACTAACGAATTGATTTTTTCAAAGTCGTTCAAAAGAAGCGCTTTGACATGGTATTTATTTCTCTCATTCCTGGACTCTTTTTGTATTTCTATGTTGCTGAGATAAATAAAATTGTCTTCTGAAAAATATGTTGAAAAGCTTTGATCATAATTTTTTGATTTATCAAGTTTTGATAAGTAAAACTCAAAAGTGAAAAAATCATTACTTCTAATCCACTTTTTATAAAAAATATTTATGATAGTAAACAATATAACAAATTTTTCGATAATTTGAGAGTAATTATTGTCTTTTGTTAAAATTATAACAAAAACAGTGTGTCCATAAAGCCTGGAAAATATTGATTTATATTTTTTGTAATTTAACTCTCATTAGTGTTTTTATCTTTTAATCTGATGTGTGCTAAGTTAATTTTTTTAGAAAGTATTTATTTTATTTTAGATATGGATATGAAAATAAAAGTAAAAATTTTGGAATGCTACATTTTTCGAGGGAAAGTGATACGGGATGTATAAGAGAATACAATAGGCTTCATAAATTAGTAAAACATCTACGTTAATGCATCAACAGTGCACAAATTAATAAACAATTTCTTGCATACTGAAAGTCTTAAAGACGTAAAAGTCAAATGGGACGGCCTGATATTGAATAAATAAAAATGTTAATACCCTTGAGAATTTTTCGGACTTAACTTTTATTTGTTAAACTTTGAGAAATAGCAATATGAAAAGTTCATCTGTACACAACATTTTGATAAAGAACTTTAGTTAAAATTAGTTTACATCAAACTTTGCATGATGGTGATAAAGTTAAGCTCCTTTAGTTTGCAATTTGATTGATGGAACAAGATTCAACCTGTGACATTTTATAGTGAGATGAATACAATATTTCCCTTGATATCCATATTCATCGTCATAATTATCGAATTTGGTCTATATCCAGTCCACATACTGTGTAAACTCTTTATATTCACTGCAATTAATTGTGTGTATAGATTTCGATTGCAAATTTGACCTTAATTCATTCTTCTTTGAGGAACAGTCAATGCAATCCATTATAAAGAAATGCTACAAATCAGGTTATCCCTGAATTTAAAAAGGTGATTTTAGAAGAACAATCTTCATCAAGATGAAACGTCTGTTGCTCCAAAATTTCCTAAGCAGGATGTGTAATTTGTCTAGGATTTGATATTGTCTGACTACCTGGAAGTTCAGAAGAGTCACAGAGGTTATTGGTTTTAAAATTGTTTGACGAGTAAACTTTTTGGTGATTCCTTTAAAAACCACCATCTCTAGCTATGTTGAGAGATGAAATAATCCGTTTGTTTGCCAGCCTGACAAATGAAGTTTTTTTAGTTACTGTTTCATTATTTATGCACAAGATTAGAACATATCAAAAATGGCAAATTATTTGAACCCCTCATATAATTTTTTCCCCGTTTTAATAAGATATTCCCTTTGAATATTATTATTTGTACTATAAAATTAAAAACATGTCTACCATCAAAGTCAAGTTTTTCAGACTATATGAACACACGATAATACTTAGACATTGTCTATTCTAATAATCCACGTAAGTAACGATCCAAAGAATTGGATTAATTCTACTTTAAAAATTAGGAATCTTTTTTATTAAATATTAGTTTCAGAAAATGTTCATTTCATGTTAACGTGGGAAATTAAAGGTAATAAACCGAAAACTTTTCTTCACGATTTTAAATTTAATGAAGATTACTTGGATTAATAAAGTGATTGGGATTTTTATTTTTATATTCACATTTATTTCACTTTCACAAATATAGTTTCGCTGTGACCTATTTTATAAGAAAAGTACCAACTCCATTAAATTTAGCTTATTTTTACTTAATTTATGATGAATCCATTTATCAACGTGTATATGTTCCATGTCTTTTAAAATGCATAAATAATTAAATATTAGGGTGACCCATAAGTTTCCGGAATTATTAATATAATATTGTTACTGAATACAAAAATTAGAAAGAATTTTATTCATAGAAACACAATTCTTCATGATCAGTCGTCTTCGGTCATCTATAGCAAGTCGTAAGAAAATAATTTGATACTATGCCGTATCTTTGGATGCAAGCAATTCACGATATGTTATTTCAATATTGTTGAGATCTAGGAATTCCCTTCCTTTCTAGAACATAAGCATTGGTCGAAATTTGTGAGATCTGATGCACTAGATCTGGACTATATGCTGAATGTGGTTGGATCTAGACTGTTAATTTTTGTTTTAGCTACAAGCTAATTGTGTACGACTTATCATTATCTTATTGAAGAATGGTTCTATTTTGATTTCTTAATGCTGGATATTGTTGATACATAACCTCGTACATTTTATTGCTTTTAGCAATAATACAGTGACATAATAACAAAACCTTCAGGAATTACCTCAAAATAAATTAGCACTTCATAATTACACTAAGCACATAACATTACATTTTAATGAAGTGATCTCTCTCTTGGACTTATTTTGTAGATTAGTTTTCCTGAATCCAGTGTTCTAAATCAACTTTTGGTGACAAGTCAAGATTCCTTTTATGAAACGAATAACGCGAGAATTGTGCAGAAGTTGACTGTAAATATTCAATGGCCCATTTGACTGATTTCATAAATGGCTTATCCTCTTGGTTAAAATCATTACTTCAATTTTTGTTGAACCATTCATATGCGCGCTTTTGATAGTAACATCTCTTTGTCTCTCAAAATATTCAGCCGCAGTAAACGGAGTTGGAACTTATGCAATAATAATTCTTAAGCCATATTTTTCATGGAAAATATAAGTATACACAAAGATAATCAACCAGTAAGACCAGTTCTCTCGATGACATTGTGCTCAAAATAAAATAGCAAAACTTATTGATAAGACCATTATTAGAAATCAAATATAAAGTAAAAGATGTCTGAATTTTGTAATTTTATAAAAATTTCATAATTTTATAAATTATGAGAAAACTTCTGAAAAAGACAATATGTTCCTGTTTCGGAAACAATTGATTTAGGTGTTTCTCTTTGAAGGATAGAGGTTATCAAGACCTTATGGACGAATTTAGCATGAGACAATTATTGGAATTTACTACAAAAGATAATTCATTTTTATTCAATGGCGAATGGTACACGAAAAGAGACAGAGTTGATATTAAATCATCTTTAGGATCAATACTGGCGTCTTTATTTATGGATAGATTAGAAAAGAAAATAAATGACTCCAATAGAAATAAATCACTCGTATAAATGGTATGTTGATGATCTAATGCTAATATTCAAAAAGAAAAAAATTGATTCATTCCCAGGATAAATGAACAATCTCCATCCTAACATAAAATTCTCTATCGAAAAAAAATTACCATTCCTAGGCGTACTAGTTATAAATGATAAACAAAGTAATAGATTGAAAAAATCAGTTTACAAAAAATGGATATTAATTATAAATAACAGCTGCTGCGAGAAATAATATAAAAATGGTCTAATGAAAGGATTAAAACACCGAGTTTGGTCCCAAACATTGGACTATAAGCAGATCGACATCAAATTGAATATACTTAAAAGAAGGTTAAAAATAATGCGTATTCAGATTGGAAAATCGAAAAGATGATAGAAGTTACTGTGGATAAATTAATGAATAACCAAGAATCCAATATAAAGAAAGAAAAACAAAAAATTGGATATAAGAAAAGTATTAAGATTCCATATTCAAATGGATTTAGAAATTTGAAAAGGAAAATATGAAGACAATAAATAAAGAAGGCTTAAAGGTATTATCTAAAAAAATTATTTTTACTTTTGTCCAATAATAATGAAGATGATTTTATAAAATCATGATAATGATATCATTTGAAGATAATGGAGAAGAATATATAATTGGCTGAAGAAAATCTGAATGAAAAGATTAACAAATGTATTAAGATAGAATTTTAAATAAAATGTTTTTAAAAAAATTTTATTTATAATTCTATGTTGATACATTTATCGATCCTGACATCATTTTTATCATCTTCATAAATAGGATGATTATATTATAATATTTAGTAAGACATCACTTATTCCATGTTTAATATTTAGTTAATATAAAAATTGAGTTCAAAGCAATAATATTAATGAAAATTGTTAATAATTTCACTAATCAGTTTTGAGTCTTCAAAGCAGCAGACTTTCGGTTTTGTTCGTAACATTAATCATATTCTCAAATCGAGAGGAAATAATAATTGATAAAAATAATAAAGGCATTATGAATTTAAAGAATGGGTTAATAGAACTAATTAATACTGAATATTATTTGTATTTTTTAATTTGTCTGTCATAATCTTATTTAAAAGACTTTCTTGTTTCTTGCAGGCTTGGTTTCCTTAACCTAAGTGTATAAAAATATAAATTTATATACGTATTAAGGCTAAAAAGTACTTCAACTTTACCAGAAATAATGAATCCTATTTCAAAGAAATATTGATCTTCAGATTATTGAACAACAAAATATCAATTGGTGCAAAATTTGGACTGTATTGAGAATTATCTAGCTGTACAAACACACACTTTTTTCAATTCATGAATAGGAGCGTTATCATAAACCATAAAAGTTCCTGGCTGCATCAAATGCTTCGGGTTTTAAGTGTGAGATTGATGTAGTAATTCGAGTTTAAAATTTATTCAGTAAATTTTATTTGCAAGATGCCATTTCTATCCTTAAAGATGTCCAAAATGGCACATTTACACTTCTGGCTTTTCATTTTTAAAACCCATTTCTTTGAATCTCTTTTAGAGTAAAGAAGATAGAGATTCAATTACGTCTCGAGTGTAGTTATTATATTCGATAAAAGATTGGTTCGTTTCATAGGTCATTTTGATCTAGTCATCGTATCAATTTTGGAAAATCTTTGCACGAACCTACTACATAGATTTCGAATTCTCATTTTCTCTAGACACGCGTGGACGTTTCTTTTACAAACATTTAGCCTCTCAGATAGTTGTTTCAGTAATTTCTAGTTCATTTTCACAATATATTTAAATTTTTAGTAATTCCTTCGCTAATTTCGAAAAATTTTCCACTTTTGGGTCCATTGGTAACGCTTTCCATGACATAAAAATTATCAAATCCATTTATAAATAGTCGACTGAGATGAGACTTATTCTTCTCTTGAGGCTGATAATTATTAATTTCCTTCTTGCCAGATCTCTTGAGCAGTAAAAATGAATTAGACTATGAAATTCCACATTTTCGAACATTTGCTTAATTATTCTAATTTAGTACAAGAAAGAATTAGAATATTTAAACCAATCGTATATTTCATACTTATATATATGATTATTATTTTACGTGCGAAATTTTATCGAAGTATATTCTAAGCACTTTTAGCCTTACCTTATATACGTTATATTTGAAACACCTTTGTTAATTTTCATTTTTACATTTTAACCTGTACAATTACATTAACCTGTACCTTTGCAGATGACAACAACACCTACATATTTGCAACACGTTTTCCAATCTCAAAGGTAGACAATTGAACCTATAGAAAATGATAACAACAAACTTTATTATATTAATTTAATTGAAAAATTACAAAATAAAAGAATATTATTAATAAACATGGGTAACACAATGTTTACTTTAGTACATACTATATTTACATAGTACATAGTCTATTTATAATGAAGTATTATGTCAATGAACAGGTCAAGTAAGAGATTTTCACACATTTCCCATTTTAATAATAAGAAGTCTTACAAATGATTATCAAGTTATCAATCCAGGAATTATATTATTTATCATATACAGGTTATATTTGGTTGTCACATAGGTTCGTTCGATTTTATACCTTTAATTTTCCACGTGCTTTTAGATAATGAATAAGATATTTACGTAAAAATATATTCATTTCAGGTTCCATATATACATATCTTGACTAAGTTATTGATAAATTAATAATTTGTTTTATAAGTAGTATTAATAAGTAGTTATAAAATAACTAAATTTTTTCAATATTATTCCATATACTGTCAACACATAAGATTAAAAAGTGTGTCCCATTCAAAATATAAACCGAAGCATTTTATTGAGCCCAGATGATCGACTCTCTAAAAGTTGATATATACTTATTTTAAAGAAAAATTAAAAAGAAAAAAATCTGTAAGATCATGTCATTACACATTGATTGTTTTTATAAATTACACTTATACCTTTAATTTACTTGTTTTACCATATGTCAAATATATTTAGTGTCCGAATTGTTCCTTGTCCCGGGACTGTTCTATCAACATATTTCGAATGTACCATTGTGCATATTGTGCAGGACATGTTTTTAATATTCCCTGTTTCTCAGTTTGCCTGGAAGTCATCAGTCAATGTTTCTCTAATTTCCGAAGTATTGCAGGATATTGGAAAGAGATCTTCGGTATTTTCGAATAACCTTTCTACTTAGACAGACTCATTTATAATTTCAGAAAAAGTTGAAGTACGTTTTGCAAATTTTAAAAATGGCGGAGATATTCTCGATGCAATACAAAGCTTTTACAATAAATTTCTTCAATCCCTTTCAGTGCTTCAGAAGGAAAATCAGAAAGTATTAAAAAATATTTATTTGAAAAGTACAAACCCAACCTTTCTCAGGATTCCCAACCATGCATAGGACAGACACATTACAGAAATCTGGATAAAACAAAAAATATATTTTCCGATTCAATAAGAGCCTCCAGCCGCACATTTTATCAAATAATAAACAATGAGGTCAAATTTGTATCAGTTTTTGTCTTTTATTTTACTTTTCAACAGGCTAGACAGGATAAATTACTATGGCAAGACCTTGCAACTTCTATATGTAAGATGGGCAGTTGGGTGTCTCCACTGTCGAATGCTGAGAAATGCTGGAACGGGAGTGCATCTTCAACGTATTATGTTTATTATTATTTTTAGCTAACATAACCCTTTCATTATAACAGTCTTTTGTGGCAGAAGTGTACCTTTTGTAAAAGCAAAAGAGCAAACGAACAGCCCATTGTTTCAAACGAAAGTTACAAAATGGATGAGATTCACGAAATTCTCCAAAAGTTTATTTTCGACAATCAAATATATTACAATAACGAAAAAAATAATCCGAAACCATCCAACGACTCCATGGGAATTTTGTTTGACAAATCATCAAATAATGAATCAATAATAAAACTAAAGCCGGAAAAGTATTACGAGGAAACGTTGAATGTTTTCAACTTAAAGGAGCTGGACAGAAATAATTTTTTAATTTTTCCTGATTTTGAGAATTCTACAGACAAAACTGAGGGGTCTGGCTTAAAATCTGATATCACACCAGGTGATTTATGTATACAATCAGGAAATATTTTTATTAATAACTTTTAAATAAACTTGAGACCTCCGTGTATTAATCGCTAAATTAATTCTAAAATAAGATCAAATCATGTTTTGATGAAGATCTCATTGTCCAGTTGTTTAAATCAATAAATTAAACATTTACTTACTTTGTAATCTCTTGTCCATACACCCGCCATTGTTTTACAATCTATGTAAAGATGCTTTAAAAATGTTTTATGATTTTGCGAAAATTCTTGGGTTACTCTCTCTCTCTCTCCGCGTATGTTTGTTTTACAGAAATATTTTTATAAATTAAACTTATGAAATAATAAGTTACAAAATCAAAATAGAATAATAATTGATTTACGCTAAATATTTTTGTAATTCGTGTGTCAGATAATCGTGCCAATCATATGAATATCCTGTGTTCTCATATGAAACATTTGATTTTTTAACAATTGGAAATTGATATCATTTTAAAATCATTTCTTTATTTAATTTTTACGGATATTTGAAATATTTGTAAATAATTATTGATATTTCTTGTAACAAGTTAAAATTACGCTTTGTTTTCTCATAAGAACATTTTTTCATTTTCAAAAACAAGTCCAATGGTAACAGGCAAAGAAATTCAATTTCGAACAATTCAAAGAAATCAACGGACGATAAATTGATGGTTTGGAAATTCTTCAAAGGCGATTTTTGCATGAAAAATGAAACTCGTGGAGATCTGCTCACCACAACTGATGACGAGATTCTACGAATAGAAGTGTAACATGATTCATTAACTAGTCTCTGTGTCTTGTGCAGAAGTTTTAAAACCACTATAACTTGCAATTAAAAATGGATCTTTTATGATAATGGTACACAAAAAATATAATAATTGGATAAATTGTTAAGATTAAAAACCCAGGAAAACAAAAAATAATTTTAAAAAATTATGATGGTCTAACTGAGGAATTATTCATTCGTCGAGCCTTGTGAAATTATCAAAGTAAAATCTTACTGTAAAATCTTACTTCAAGCAATTCACTAGAAACTGTCAAATAGTCTTCTTTGGTTAATAAACATAAACCGAAATACCATACCATGTGTAGCTTAAATTTTTGTCAAAATTAAAGGATCTTGAAAAGGAAGTTTTTACTCTCTCACCATATTCGCCTGCTGTATTAACTCATCTTTCCAGAAGCTTTGCAAACTTTGTGCAAAATCAGCTCTAAATCAAATGGGCCTCTGTCATCTGGGCTTTAATGTCTTTCTATGCATTAAAATTAGACCTTCATAAAAGACATTATTTATTTATAATAAAAACAGTCGATTTAGGTGGTGACTATTTCATTGAATAATGTTTTGTTATTTGTTCATAATGCAAATACACATCAATTTTCATATCTCCGGGTTGAACGTTTCATATGAAAACACCTGATATTTTCAGTGTTACATTGAAAAACAATAATCTAAATGCACTGTGTCCTGACCATGAAATGATTAGATTATTGAGTTAAAATTCGAAGAATATATATTGAGTTGTTCGGAAAGTCACTTCGCTTTTTTATACCTATCTTTAAATCTTAATTTAAATCACTTAAGTCATTTTAAAGGTTGGGATATTCAAATTACCTGGTAGATGGCAGAAGTTCTTGGAACAAAAAGGACAATACATCATTGATTAAAATATTTATTACTAATAACACTTATAATCTTACTTTTTACTAAAAATGCAAAGTGACTTTCCAAACAACCTAATGCAAACCTTAAAATATTTAGGGCTAATTTTCAAAAAGGAGGTTCAGTTCTAATAACAACATTTAAAACATTAAAATTTGAGTTACTGCAAAGTAACTCTTGATTATGACGGTAATTATCTTTGACATTTCTCCTATGCAGTTTTATATGGATTTACTTTGTAGATTTTTGCAAATTACTTTTTCTAAAAATGAATAAATCATTAAAAAATTTTAACCCTTCAATAATTATTGAAAAAAATATTTTATTTATTTTTATTTTTTTATATATTTCTTCAATTATAATATATTAATACATACTTAGAAATAATATCAACATTAACAGAGATTCAAATGATTTTTTTAATGGGCGAGATATTTTTTGAGATGTTATCTTATCAAGATCGTAATATTTGTCACTGTGGATATTTATTATTTCCATAGACTTGATTTAATTTAATTTATTTATATTTAAAAATATCTTCTAATGGAAAAGCGCGTTTTTTACAAATGAAATCCACTCCAAAAATTTTAATTTTTTTTCTGAACTTATCATTGTTAAAAAGAAGTCCCTATTGTCAAGAGTAACACCTAATACAGATATTAAAATATTGTTTTGTATAAAAGTTTACAAAAAATAATCCCTAAATATTTTCAACTAATAAAATAAACAGAAAAAAACTTTTATAAGACTGTTGATGAAATGATGCAGAATGCTTTTAGATAAAACTATTATGAACACTGAGTAATTTTTAATAATTTTTCTATTTCACCTTTGTAACGTTTTTATAATAAGTGTTCATTTTAATAATAAATAAACTAATCACAAAATAAAATATATTTTAACCAATAGGATGCTAAAGATACACATTTTAATTTAATTTTATAAAATTAATATCTTTAATGCTTTTAATTTCATTCTACTTCTTTAAACGCCTTTATTTTATTTGTATTTCTTTAATTTCTTTATTATTTTTCTAAAGGTTTTATTATTTTATGCTTTTAAATAATAAATATCAGTTTTATTTATATATATACAGCCAATCCTAATTTTTTTCAAATGCTCAAATTAAAAAATAATATGAACAGCTATTAATATAACAATATCAAAGACATCACAAGAAATGCATTCATTAAACCTATTTATCACAATTTTTACTTCTTTGACGCATAATAAAGTGTGATTTTCAATTGTCTAGATGCTTTTCTCCTTGAATTTCATCAATCAAATCCCATATTTTGTTCATCTTATCAGGAATATTAGCTTGGAAGTATTTTTAAGTTTTCTTGCAATCTTGAAAAATTGTCAACGTCATCTGATTTCTGGAGGAAGGTGTGCTTCAGTGATGAAAGCATATTAGAATGTCAATCAGTTAACAAGAAATGCGTTTGGCAAACACCGGACAGAAACGTTAAGCATCCTGCCATAAGTCCCAAGTGGTTTCTAATTTTTGTCTTCCAACAATATCAGCTTCCTGTCTTGGTTAGGAAATTCGCAGAATCTGAACCCAATTGAAAATATTTGGAGCATTATGAAGAGTAATTTACGCGAGATGACTCACACAACGAAAAAGGATCTCATCAGAATCAACAGGATCTGGTTCCATAATGAAAATTTTTATGAGATGCTCCACAGATTTATTGACAGTATCTATAAGCGTTTGCACCAAATGATAGATGCTAAAGGCGGTCATACACCACACCAGTTGAAAATATTGTTAATTGTTAATCAAAACTATTTAAATAGTTTTAATTTTTTCACACTAAACTTATGATCAACAAGAAACGCTGTTCACAAAATACTTATTATAGTTACGATAAATTGAAACAACATGAAAAAATGCGGTGGTTATAACAAGACTCATACTGTATATGTTTTTTTATTTACTTATTTATTGTTGTAAATCATTTATAATTAAAATAAATACACAATCAAAAACCGGTTTCAGTGGGACTTTATATTTAACGTAACTCTGTTTAATTCTCTTTAGAATTTGCTTTCCTGATAGAACCTTTTTGGGATTACATTTTTTTTAAATTAAACATAATTATGTCCAATCTTATTTTTGCAAAAAGCTCAAATTCAGAAAACAATTTACCTTTCCGCATTTTTTAAATTGTGCCTCTTATTTCCGTATTTTTCCAAATAATCAGTATAAACAAAAAGTCAATGATTTAATGCAGAGACCATTTTGAAGAAGGAAAATACGAAAATTTTTATCATAAGATGTAAAATTTTATTATAGTGAGAAAAACAGTTTATTTGGGATATAAAAGAGGATATTTACTGGAAATGTTCCACTAAAGATAATTCCTGTCGTCGAGCCGAATATGTCATATCAGTTATCTTTTGTGATTATTATATTATTTTAGCTTTTATTACTCGATTTTTATAAATACATTTTCACGTAGATGTCGACCACGGACAACGTTTAGATATCAAGGTCATTGGTACAACGAATACGAAAATCGGTTCAAAAGTAAAACTACCCAGAAATATCATTATTATTATTATTTTGATAAATCTCTCTTTGATTTTGAAATTATAATTTACTTTAAATTAAAAATAACTGTTTTCGCAATCATTTTTGTTGTGAATAAAGTTTTATTAGTTATTATCATGTGGAAATTATTATTTCAATATTAATAATATCTTCATTTGTTACTTTAAAGGATCGGTATGTGAAATTAATTTTTCGTTACATATGAAATAACATATATTTTATTAATGAACATAATAAAAATGTACATATCCATTAAAATAGTGGCTGATTATTAAATATGATTATGATATTAATAATGATAATAATAAATAGTAATGTTAATAATAATAATTATGAAAATAAAAATAAGTAAAAATATTAATAATAATAATAATAATAATAATAATAAAAGTAATGATAATAATAATAATAATAATAACAATAATAATAATAATAATAATAATAATAATAATAATAATAATAATAATAATAATAAAATATTATTACATCTCTCAATATTTCGATAAATTACAGTTAACAAAATAATTCATAAAATCGGTTTTAAAAAGTTTTTAAAAAATATCGAAATCATAAAATATACGTGAAATATAAATTGTTCAGTGAAAAAAATTGATTTTAGTTTGATTATTTTACAAATCCCTTAAAGATATTTTTTATCATAAATAAAAAGCGCATTTTATTTCAACTGTGGCTGGCAAGCCGCCACCGGGCCCATAAAGAAACGCTGAAAATTCTGACATATTTTCGGTACATGCGATTTTAATACCCAAAGATTGGCTTGAACTGAAGATTATTATTTCTGTTAGTAAACTTATTTCAATTCATGGGAATTTTCACTGTATGGGAACTTTTACCTTTTTTGCCCAGATGACTTTACTGGTATATGGAGCATCTCACTGTTTGACCTTGAATGCTTAAGCGTGATTTGGACAGTCACATCACAATAAAACTTCTGGTTTATCGGCTTTATTATTAAGAATTTTGTATCGCTCAAAATGATTTTGACTTCTCATTATTAATTGATCATTTCCTTTCCGCTAATTATTATCACTTTATGATTATAAAAGTTACCTAAAAGAAAATTTGCTTTAAAAAAATTTTTAAAACATTTTAAAAATATAATTAATAATAAATATATAAAATATTATTTTATTCATTTAAATATTATTTTGTTTAAAGTTGAACATTTATATTGTTCTCCAATCTTTGGATGTCCAATATACAATTCATTTCATTTATCAACCAACCCTTCTCTTATATGGACTCATTTCTCTTCTTTATTTCTAATTTCTTTTCATTTCTTTTTCATTCCCGACATATAACTGGTCTTCATTCTATCTTCCGAATACCTCTTAATCAGTTAATTACATCTTTCATATCTGATGCAAAAATTCTTAGATAGGTTTTATATTATTAATAGGTTTTTTAGCCTTCCATAAACTTCTTTTTAACAAAAAAGTATTCGATACATCTAGAAAAGACTTCTATTTGTTTCAGCCAACACCTTCAACTAATACTTATTCAAAGCAGAGTTGTGCTCAAAATCCATCTCTTTATTAAAATGAAACATACTGCACCTGAATTTGAGAAACCACAACCATAAAGTAGGTTACGCTGCACAGGCCTTTACAGAGGTTCTTTGTCAATCCCGGTTGCGACTGAAGAAGTATTTCCCAATTTACATTGTTCAGGAACGAACAATTGAACGCATTCGCAAGTTTGAATTAAAAAATGTTCATCTATCATCGTTATTAAATACTTTATTATAAAATCCTACTATATTATAAAAGTATTTTGTATAGGAACTCTTCGGAACTATTCAAAATTGGTTTAGTAAAATTGAAAATAAAAATAAGTCAAAAAATAATAAAATAAATAATAACAATTTAAAAGTACAATAAAGACCAAATAGTGATAATTAAGTGTGAATAAGTAAAGTTATTAGGTGTACAACTATGACTACGGCTTTTTTTCAACAGAAAACAAAGACATTTATTACAAATTTTATTTAAAAACATTTATTGAAAATATATTGGAAGCTACAACCTTTGCCCACCATTCAGATAACGAATAAATTTCATGAAAGAAAAAATCTGGCTCTTTTGATGACATTTAGCTGTCAATCCAATTTTGGAGGTCTTCAAGATAACTGAACCGCTCTCCGGAAAGTGCTAATTGCAATGAGCGGAACAAATAATAATCCAAAGGAGCGGTGTCTGGTGAATAGGGCGGGTGAGGTAAGACTTCCCACTTTGTACATTCTAAGTAATTATTTACAAATTAATTAACGTGTGGTTTTGCGTTATAATGCTGTAAAATTATCTTTTCGTGTCTAGTCAACCATTCCGGTAGTTTTCATTCAAAACTTGCTTCAAAAGAATTAATTGTGATTAATTAATTAATTAATTAATTCACCAGTTAGTCTTTGAGAAGATTTCAAAAATTCATAATAGATCACTCCTTTCTGAACCCACTAGATACAGTCTATAACTTTCAAACCGTGGACATTTTTTTTCGGTGTTGATGGACCGGGTTCACCTGGCATCACCCAAGCTGCTTTGCGTTTTAGATTGTCATAACGAATTCATTTTTCGTCTCCTGTGATAATTCGATGCAAAAAACTTTTCCTTTTTTGTCTCTGAGGAAGGGCATCACAAATTGTTTTTCGCTGTTCAATGCATCTTTCTATCAATTCATGTGGGATCCAAATTCCTAATTTTCGAATAATTCCTAAAGCTGCCAGACATTTTGAAATACATTGTTGAGTCACATTTAATGCGACAACCAGATCAGATTGTGTTTGGCATGTGCCTTCGTCCAGCAGCCTTCTCAAATCTCTATCTTCACGTTGATTTTGTGACTACCCATGCTCCTTGTCCTTCGTATCATATTGGCCATTTCTAAATCGACAAAACCAATCATTACATGTGGTCATCGAAGGATCATGTTCTCCATAGGTATCTCGAAACAAGTGTGCGTTTCCGCTGCAGTTTTCTTGGTAATAAAGTAATTGGTAATGTAGAATTACTTCCCACAAATGTCGTTTATTTGGGATGAATATTGACATTTTGAATCACTATAATATTTAAAGAAGGAATATTAAAACAATTGTCTCGTGATATTATTAATTATATGATATTTTTGTTTATAAATCAATTCAATATAATTTAGATATATATGCAAACAAAATTTTTATTATCATTTTAAAAAAAGCCGGACTCATAGTTGTACACCTAATATATTTTAAATAATTTTGTTCATTTATTATTTGTGATTTTTTAAAATATTTTTTGCTAATTTTTCAAAAAAATTTTATTACATTTTATTATGTTTTATTAATTTATTTTATTTTTTTTGTTATTTTTAAATTTTATTAATTTTTCTAATTTGAAATGGTAAGACAAATATCAATTATTTTTATGTCGATACTTTCTCAAGCATTCTTAGTATTAAAATTATTTTGTATTTTTAATTGACAATGAAACTGGGACCAAATCGAATGAAAGATGCTACATTATCTTATTATTTTTATTTTTATGTTATTAAGAAAACTTAAAGATCCCCCATAAAAAATGACTAAAATTGACAAATGATGGTGGAGAGCAACCGATTAGTTGTAAAAATATAAACAAATGACGAGAAGAATCATGAAATAGTTATTAACAATTACATATGATATATTATGTTAATATATTTTATACATAGAGTCATGAAGAATTAATTTCTTTTTTATAATTTAAATAATTTTATTTGAAGATATTCTGAAGCTATTTATCAGTTCTGGTACCAAAGATCTTTGCTTTTACATTTCTCAATAGAATTTCCATTGGTTTGTGATGCTCGCAAAATTCTCCAACTCTGGGTACCAAAATAGTGTGAGTTTCTCTGTCGATGTCGATTTGAGATATGGTGGCCATTTCGCAAAATTGATAGCGGTCCTCTTGGTATTGGGTGTAGACTTTTCTTGTAATTAAAGCTCCTTCAAATTCCAAATTGAGAAACATTCTTGGAAGAGCTTCTTCTCGCAACTCATAATCCAGCAATTCAAAGTCCAAATTTTTAAGCTTTATATCCAAAACCTTACCGGCCTTTATAACATTACTAGCCGGATCAATTGAATTATCATAGAGATTCATTTTTTTCCGGAAGTATTCTTCGTGACCTAATATCCTTTGGTCAAAATTTGTCAATTCTCCTCTATATTCGTGGAATTTCCTTCTTAATTTAAGACGTTTATAAGAAAATCCGATGGCTGCATATAAAATGTGGTTTAATTTTATTCCCGCAGGTACAGTACTTATGTGAATATGATTTTCATCTTTCGGACCGGTGACATAAAGTCTAAGTAGATTGATATTTGGCTTACTGAACAGTCGACAATTTTTCCTCGAAAAAGCTGCAGGTATTTTGTACGATTTTGAATACCAAACATCTTCCAAATCATCAACATCGTCCATTGTTAAATCAACAATTGACCACACCTTGGTACATCCAGATGCATCCAGGCCTTTCAGATGCTTTCTATCTTCTTCTGAACCAAGTATAATTTCTGTTTTGCAATTGAATCTCCCTTTTAAATACGCAAAAACGTCCAGATAATTTTCCAATTTTTTTTTATCCATGAAGGTCATGGTAACGGGTAACTTTATAGCTACAAAAATTGGGTCTTCAAACTTTGAAAATGGGTCCGGCATAACGATAGCATTGGATTTGTTAATGTGAACTGGGCTGAATGACCGTGCTAAGGGATATACCCACTTGTTTACTATCAAATAAGCTCTTATAGGATTTTCATCTATAGGGCAATTCCATGTACAAACTCTCATACATTTGTGACCCAAAAACACGCCAACATTGCAATTATTTTTAATCAAGTACATATAAACCCCTTCCACCCTCATCAGTTCACTTCCAACTGTTTTTCGAACACCTCTAACGGAATTTCTTAACATAGCCATTTTGGTATATTAGCGAACCGTCAGTATACCTACAGCTTTGTTTTTAATCTATAAATACAAATGGAATTGTAAAACTTTAAGAATTTAAAACTGACTTGCCTAATTTTATTTAAATTTTACTTTTAAATTAATAAATCAATAAATCAATATTTTCCTTATTAGAAATAATGATTATAATAACTGAAACATTTCGGCCCAATTTTAATTAAGTTGATAGGTTTTATTAATCTGCAAGGTATTTTAATTATTCATAATATATTATAACTGAAATTTCATTAGTACAGTTTCGCATGTTATTATTATATTATATTATATATTATATTA
>JBBMKC010262067.1:0-20031 GCA_037834085.1 Bipalium vagum | reverse complement strand
ATTATTATTATTATTATTACTATTATTATTATTATTATTATTATTATTATTATTATTATTATTATTTATAGTATTATTATTATTATTATTATTATTATTATTATTTATATTATTATTATTATTATTATTATTATTTTTATTAATCTTATTTAATATTTATAATACAGAACAGATTTACCTTTTTTATCAAAATTAAGAATTAATAAATCATTGTTTTTCACATTATTAAATTACTTTTTAATTTTTTATTTCTTTTAAGTTTTATTATCTAAGATTTTAATTTTTACTACTAAATTATAATTATTAAAAAAATTAAAAATATTTTCGAAAATATTAAAACTTTTTCTGAGTCCTATTGATTTTCTGTTACAGTTTTAATTAATACATTTTTATTTAAAAAGCTTTTAATTAAAATATATAAGTGATTCTCCTGATATTAATGTTTAAATGTTTCGATTTCATTTTTGAATGAAGTAAAAGTTGATTATTAATACTAATAAACAAAAAATACTCCAAGTTAAAGAGATAAAGAAATTTGTTTAAATCACTACATATTTTATAGGTCTAAAAGATTTTAAAATATTAATAAATTACTCTAGTCTATTTAATGTCTAATAATTACAAATATTTGTTACAATTTATAAATATAATATTTTTGAGACAGTTAAAGTTTAACACAAGTTTTGAAAGACAATATCCTTTCTCAAAAAAATACTAATTAAGAATGTGTTCGAGCATTTAAAAAATCAATATTTTTAATGAAAAAAAATGAGAAAAAATTAAAATAATATCATATTTTTTCAAACGTAAAACAATTTTCCTTTTTAAAATTACATTAATATTCCTTAATTAAAACTGTCCCATTACATATTTAAGGAAAATAAAACAATATATTCTCAAAAATTGAAAGAAAAACAAATTCTTAAGAGTAGAGAAAGCTTTCTTCCTTCGTCTTGCTTATAAAAATATCTGGGTATCTATCTAAAAACTCAAAGTGTATTCCTCATTAGGACGTGACTTGGTTTTCGGACTTTTAAAAAGCCTCCTATGAAGTAAACAAAAATCTTTTTGAGTATTGAAAGCCTTTTGGCTGACTGATCATACATCTTTTATTTTTCATATGAAAACAAGGATAATTAAAACTTAAGAAAAGTCATAGTAAAAAGTTTACCAGAATTAGGTAGCATAAAATCCTTTTCTCACAATTTACAATTTTACCTTAATTAATTTAACTCGTAAATCTCGGAAATATCTGAAATCCCTTGTTTATAAAAACGACTTCCGAATTTCCCATATTAAAATATTGGTGAATATAAAATAAAATAAATAATAATAAAATAAAAAAATTTTGTAAAATCATTATTTCTCGACCAGATTAAATTCTTGAAGAATATTTTTATTTCACAATAAATAATTATTTATAATCAATATTTTATAATGAATAAATGTAGAACAGCAAAATAAATTTCCGAAACCGAAATTTGTACAGTAAAAAAGAAAAAAATCACAAAAATTTTAATTTAAAAAATAATAATTATTTCGATAATTAATTTTTGTTAATTATTATTTATACTTGAAACTTAATTTAACCAAATAATAAAATAGTATTTTATAAATCAAGATAATAATCAATATTCCTTGGCACGAATAACAAAACACAAATAGTCAATAAATTGCTATTAATATTATCAAATTAATCAGATTTTTCTATTTAATTTATTTCTTAATATCAATAAATAAACGAGCAACAAAAACTGAAATTTCTCTGCAAAGACTAAAAAAAATGGAAAAAATTCCATATCGTATTTTCCATTTTAATACTTGCATTTAAATGGCAGACGAATTCACAAAATAATTTCTGGCACATTTTTCCAATAAATGTAAAATATTTAATTATTTTTATTCTCTTCAAATTATTTATTTCATTAATTTTATTTCCAATCAATTTTCAGAATTTTTAAAAAATTATATAAATCTTAAATATTTAATTTAATAGATAACGGTTTCTTTGAAAAATTAAAATTGATAAAATTGTCACGTAGACGTTTTGCCATTGAGAATTTTATCTAATTTAATAAAGTTGATAATATTCATATATTAAATAAATCTGGAGAAAAGAATATTTGTAAGAAATAAAAAGATGTTTTGTAAAAATTAGCTATAATTAATTAATTAAACATTTTTTAAAGTTACGAACATATGAATTCTTATAATATCATACAATGATTATAATTCAACTGAAATTATATATTGAAGTTAATGAATATTTTTATTATTATTATTATTAAATATTACATCTGCTTAATCCAGCCTAATTCTTCCTTTTATTTATATATATAAGTTAAATCTATACATTGGAAAATTTTCAGATATTAAAACTATTTTTGAAGACGTTAATATAATGTTTTTTTCCTTCTATGAATATATATTTAAATGTTTTTTGAAAATAATATATTTATAGAAACTATATGAATAGATTAATAAAACAATTATTTTTATTTATATAATTAATTTGTACTTCATAAATTTAACATTTAATTAATTTTATATTTTGGTTAAGGTTAAAATATGGTGCTAAACAAATTCTCTTCTTAAAAGGTGTTAAAAATACAAGATCAATTTTTAAGGATAATATTTTAATTAAAAATTATATACTTCAGAATTCGCTCAATGTGATCACACTGGGATCTACCACTTATGATAACATTAACCGAAGGATATTAAAATTTACCACATCTTTCTACTTTTATTATATCACCATAACAAATAACATTTTATTTAAAATTTATTACCTTTTTCCTGTAGTCACATTTCATAGAAAAAAGATTTTATTTGAAATATTCATCCAGTATTAGTTTTACGTTTCTTTGAGTTCAATAATTACTTAATGAATTTTTCATATTCATAACGTTCCTGAACATTTTTTTCTCGACTTTGAAATTTTTTCGTTGACCACGGTGAAGAAATTTTAAAGCTTCTTGCATTTGAGAATCTGTTGGTGGAGTTTCTAAAATTTCTTTTTGAATTTTATCTCCAGTCTTTACTGATATATGGGAATCTAAAAGAGATTGACAAAAGTCTGATGTTGACATTATTACTGCCTTTTGGAAATTATTATCAATAAATAACCAATTATAAAAATTCTCTTTTGACATACCATCTGGTTGTTGATCCAAGATATCGCCAGTAAAATCATAAAATTCATTAATTTTCGGAATCTAGTTTTAAAAATCTACTTTTTTGAAGCAGTTTATGATTGAGTTCTCTGTGATATGCTTCCACGATACTGCTACCAACTGCAATGCATCAAGCAGGAAATATTTTTGTAATCTCAATTTCATCAAATGGATTTGTATTATCATGTTCAGTTATGATTCGTGAGGTATTTCTTTGCGATAATGAGCTAAAGTTTGTAAAGCCTTTTCACATGACTGTAGTATTTGAAGGTAAATAATTCTGATATTATTTAATGACATTGATTTGATGTGCCGTGCAACTAAGACAATTTTCCGTTTTACCTGTAAATCCCATTTAACCAACCAATTTTTAAAATTTACACTAGTCATCCATGAATTTTGACTAGAATCATCATTAACATACACACGTTGAACACCTTTAAAACACCTAGGATTTATACTTTTCCCAAATAATAATAAATCTCTCTTCTAACCTTCGCTATTAGTACAAAGCATTTTTACTCGGTCTTTAAAATTTTAAATCCTTTATCACTTTATATTTCATATAAATGTGTAGGTTCAGATGTTGCATAAAAATAATGTTGTTTTATCTACAAGTAAATATTCTTGGATGCAGACTCAGGAATATTTTTGGCTATATTCTCTTTATCCAATCATTGGCCACACGAAATTCAGCTTTTTTCCTCGCCTACCATGCAAATCAGCAGGTCATTTTATAGATTTTGCCAATGTGCTAAACCATCCATCAGTTGGATAAAAATTTTATATACTCATATTTTTTGCAATTTTCTGTACATTTTTGCATAATAGGCCTAATAACAACAGCCTGTTTTTCACGAACATTTCTGAACGAATTTTTTAAACAAGTTCAACCTGGACAATAAACATGCTCTTTTCATAATTGCATTAGCGAGTCTTGTTGTTTCACTGTCTGATGTGTTTTTATCAACTTACATAAAAGAGGTTTCGAAATCTTTAAATGAATAGTACTACGTTGACTAAATTTAGGTATCTTGTCATGGAACTATAGAATTCTTTGTTTTTCATTTATGGACGAGTCAAAGCTTCAAAGACATTTTTGAATCTACAAATTTTAAATTGTGTGATAATCCGGCCTATTACTTAAACAAATTTATTTATTTGTAAAATTCTTTATTATATGAGGAATTTAAGTTTTAATAAATTGATAACATAAGCAAAATCCTTGGTTTCCATAATCAGCTTATTTTATTTAATTTACATTGAAAAATCAGTTGTTTAATTATAGACCATTATTTTATATGGGTATATTTTAATGATGAAGACGAATTTAAATCAATATAACTATATCATCATTTTATATTACTTAAAATAAATAAAACATTTTTGAAAAAAGTTTTAGTAAATTATTTTATTTCATAAAATTATGATATCGATTAACAATTAAGGATAAATAATTATAATCAATTTTTCATTAATTTAAATTAATCAAATTGATTATAAAGTAAAATATTAGAAAATAGATGAATGAATATGAAAAAAGTTGTGAGAAATATTATTTTGCTTTCTGTAATTTTTAAAATTTTATTTTTTTTAATAAAAATTAATTATAAATTGCAAAAGGATGTAGCTGCATAAATATTTATAAAAACCGCACAGTCACAGAGAGCAAAGACAAAAAATAATCTCCGTCGTTATTCCAAAGCGTATAATAGTCGAGGAAAATTTGACTTTCACTACGAAGACTGAGCATTGTTGAAACATGTTTGCAGCTCTCTTCCTTTCTTGGTAATTATTATTTTATCAAATAATTCTTCTATTAATAATATTGTTAGAAATATCAGATTCGTAATTAAGACTTAAATTAATCAATATAGTGTATTCATTGTCATTTAATGTCTTTCCTTCGTAACTTATTCAAGTATATTTAGAAAAAACAAAATAAATAATAGATATTTTTAATAATTAATAAATTTATATCGAAATTATTATCTACACCAATTATAAATCCAACAGGATTATTTGCAAAAACAAATATTTGATCTGCAGAAAGTCTCATTGTTTTCATTAAAATATTTTTAAGACCCAGTTATAAACTTTTTTCTTATCTCTGAAATATAAAATAAAAATAATTACGATAAAAATATTATTTTATTTTTAAAAGATACATGTCAGAATCTAAGCTTAAGTGAACCTATGAACATAAGAATGTATTTATATTTCAATTCAAAGTTTTGAGTCTTTCGACAACGCTAAGTTTGTCACTGCCCAACATTCGAGGCATAATAAAAATAAAAATAATTTTATTACAATTTTAAATATTTTATGTTAACCTAATTTGCTGGAAAAAGGGATTAGTAAGTTTTTTTCTAAATAAATCTCATGGAGAAAAATATATTATTATAAAAATGAATTTATCTTTCAAAAGAGAAAATATTTTTTAATAACTTTTCAAAATCTATAATTTTTAAAATCATTATCATAATAGTAAAATTTTCTCATTAAAATTTCTAAAATTATCGAAATTAAAAAATAAAATCAATATCAAATAATACGATTAAAAGCAACAATATTAATATTTCATATAATATTTAAAATGTACTCGAAGAAAATAAGTTTTATAAATAATGTATTTGTAAAAAAATTTTTTTGGTGAATTTATAAAAAATAATCGAAAATTATAAAATTTTAATTTTTTCCTTACAATCATCGTGTAAGGTCTCAAACTAAAATATTCGTAAAATATTTCATTTTTATTAAACTCAAAAATTTGCAGTTACCTTAAAAATATTTATAATAAAATAATAATTATAATAAAAAAAAATAAAAATTAAATAAAAAAATTAAATAAAAGTAATAATAAAATTTTAATAATAATAGTTTTCTATAGGCAAGTAGTTATAATAATTTTCAGTTGAATAGAGCTTTTCTCAAAATTTTTCTTAATATTAATAAATAATACATATTTGTAAAACAAATATTTAAAATTAAGATTCTGTGAAAAAATGTTAAATAAAAATCAATGAAAAATTAAAATTGAAATATATTGTTTCTATTATTTTTTCTATTTTTAATTTTTTTATTATATATATATATATATATGAATATAAAGCGACATATTCAATAGCTAAGATCACAGCGATATTTATTAGATAGTTTTTCCTGAAAAAGCTTGACTTAAAATGCCACCTTTGGTTCAATACCTAATTAAATTAATGTAAAATACAAAAAATGACATTGAGGATTAAAAGATGTGTAAACCTACATCGAGGTGAGTTAGATAAAAGGAAATCAGTAAATGTTTTCTATAATATATGACATTTGAAGGATTATTGTTATTATTGTTCTTGTTATTGTTATAATGATATTAATAATAATAACGAAAATAATAATAATAAATAATAATAATAGTTATTATTAGTTTTTAAATTTACTATTATTAAGTTTTGAAAATAACTGAAAAATATTTTATGATTAATTACTTAAAAATAAAATTAATTGTGATTTTTTAAATTAAATTAATAGGAAAAATTAATTAAAGTTGACATTCAATTTTATGCCAGACAGAATTTTGGTTTGCCGATGTTAAAAAATGTTTTTGAAGATCTTTCTTACGAAATCATAATTGATTTGTCGAGATATATTTATGAAACCTTTATTCAATACGAATTTTTATAAAAAATAAATATTAAAAACTTTTGTATTAATATACACGTTGATTCTTAAGTGACGCACAATAAAAATTCAATGTAATATACAAAAAGGTAGAGATACTAAAGTAATGTTTATCAAAATATAAGCAAGGAATATTGTAAAAAATTATAATAAATGTTCAAAATGTCCTTCATTTTCTGAGACGAGGGATTCAATTTGGTGGACCAAAGAATTAATAGCTGTTGCACTGTATGGTATGGAATGGATGGTTTTTGCTGCATCTCTGACACGACAAATTAACTCATCTTTGGTGTTTGGTGAATCCTGGAGGTTCACTGCTGCTTGCATGTATATCCAAAGCCAGAAATGGGACGGATTGAGATGTGGGAAACGAGGATGTCAGAAGTAAGAAAAATGTCGACTGATGACATGACACCTGATGACACCCAATTGTTCTGACAAGAATACCTTCACATCCCGAGAGATGTGTGCAGGTAACAGTCCCAGGTTATTTTCTAAGAATACAATGGATGGGGGATATTTGTGTCGTCTGAAATTGTTCTGATGTACTGAGTTTCAATAATTTTTCTACGATTTCACATCGATCATTTTCCATAGATTATCGTCCTGCTTTACCCATATCATTGATACTGCCCGTTCTTTCGAATTTAGCAACCAGTCTTTTTTTACACTGATTTGTGAATGTTTCCTTTTATGAGATCACGTTCCTTCTTAAATTTGAACTTTCTCCTCTTGAATAATAACATTTTATGAGAAAAATTCGATCTCAAAGGATATTATGATCTTGATTAAAATAAAATAAAATTTTTAAATTGACTGAACATATTAAATATTCTAAAATTAATTTATAAAAATATTATTAGAAAAAATTATACAATTGAAATTAAACTCCATAGAATTAAGCATACAAAATGTGCATCACTGATGAATTGTATAATATCAATAGAGATATATGTAGCATGTGTTTGATTTAGAATAATTTTATTAGTAACATAATAATAAAAAAAAGATTCAAATATCATGATAATAAAAAAATAATAAACTAATTAAAGTAATAATAATGATAATTTTGATTAATTTTATATATAATATTAATCAAAATCATAATAATAATAATAGTTTAATAAGAAATGAAATTTATATGGAAATATAAAAGGTAGGCTGCTTAAAATTAGTTGTGGATAAATGTCACTTTTTCATTAGCAAGTGTCAACAGATTTAAGTCTGGCTTCTGCAACGAATATCAAGATGAAAGCTGACAGATATCCATTCGACAAAGTGAAGCTATTAATAAATATATTTTGTCCTCAATTGTGAACAAAGCTTGAAATTTCTAATTGTTGTGCTGGACCTGGTGACAAAATAAATTAATAAATATTTTCCTTACATTCCCCTCACTAAACAAATGGTTGATATTCCCATTCGAAACGTCAGAATTTATATATCAAATCATTTATGACCGTGAAATGAAGGAGGAAATTGGCTATTAATTTTGTATAATTTATGCCAGTTAATTTTCGAAATGTCCTATTATAACGTTTGCTGTCAATCTGCCTTTGACAAATTAATTGCATAAATTCATTTTAAGATGAATTCGATGTAAATCATTGCCCATTTCATCATCCTCATCATCCTCATCATCCTCATCATCATATTCAGTTTTTATCATCATTCTTCCTATTGTATTAATAAAAGTAATTACAGTGATGATAAATAAAAATTCATATCTAAAGAAGTAATTACAATATTAATCAGATGTGGAAAATAAATAATTATTTCTTTGTTATATTTTATTCATTTATTCATTTTACACTTTGTTTAATAACACTGAAGAATAATACAGTCTTTTCTCAATTATTCCTTCACGTTTATGTTGTAGGAAAGCAGATGAATTTGCTGAAAAATATAAAGGGAACGAAATATTCCATATATTTCTTTTATTATTATAATAAAATGTGATATTTCCTATGATTTTCAAAATTGAGAAAAAATGTTTAATTTCGCATCGTTTTTTCTTTGAAGGTTTATAATATATTAAGGAAGTGGATTGAAAAAAATTATTTATTAAAGATAATTATATTATTTTGAATTGAATTTATAAAAAAATATTTCTTTGATTTACCCACATTTCTGAGTCTAAAGAAGAATGTGTATTGAAAGTTAATAATGAAAATTTTCTCATATTACCTAATAAACTTTCACTGATATTTTAGAATAAAATAAATAAATAAACTAAAGAAAATTTGCTGTTGAATAAATTTTTAATTATTTTATAATTACCAAGTCACACATTTTTTGCATTATTTTTTCTTTTCTTTCTTGAAAATTATCTTCTCTGAATTAATTTCTTTTTCATATGAACTTTTGCATTGCATATGATTTTGTGATGAAATATTTATCAATGAAAAACAATACCCTATTATTGATAATAAACAAAGAATATTGTTTTTGGTTCCTTTTTTTCAAGAGTAATATATACAGATCTCAACTTTATATATTATTTATACCTCTTAGAAAATCATAAATGATCAATTGAGTTTTATAATATTTAGATTAAAAATGATTTAAATTTAATATTATAATGATAATACGTATAATTTTTCTAATTGCAGTGGTTATTCTTAAAAACCCCTAATAAACTATTATATATTTCTTTATTATATTTAATTGGATTTTTTTCTAAATCATTTACATTTTGCTCATGCTTTGCAAACATTAAAACAATAAATCTATTATTTATTTGTCATCTAATCAATTTGAAACTTAGAAAACGTAATTCATAATAAATAAGGTTTCACTTTAAACAAATAAATTTATTTATGCCAAATTTTATTATACTGTTAATTATAGACTGTTTTATTTTAAAAAATAATTATTTAATATTATAAAATTCATTGATTTGACAGGGTAATCCAGATAAATTTGACACATTTAACATCAATTTAATATAACATCAACGTTATATTAAAAGATCATCATTTAACTGCTATAATTATTTTTATTTAAGTCACCTAATTTATCTATGAAATAGACTAATCAAATTTGAAAACGTATTATTATTCTTATGCCAAAAGAAAATATCACAAATAGTCTGACCGTAAGCGAAAGGATGACAAGTATTGAAGGCTTGATATTATTAATTTTACAAAGGTGTTAAGCTCGGTTGTAAAACCCTGGATGGACAACAAAACCAAGTTACTGCTAATGAAGCTAAGAAAATAAAAGTATAGTTTTACGGAAATCTGTACATTCATTATTCACTTAATTTCTGGCCATTCTCGATTTAAGTTGTAATTTTATTATTATTACCTATGCGGTGTCACAAGCAAAATCAAAATTTCATAACACAATCAATTCTTTGCTGATGTCATCAAGAAGGTAACGAATTAATTAGAGGATCTCAAGCGAGCATACATTGTATTTCGAGCTCGGCATGATTCGGTTGTAACCGGTAACTGTGATCACAGAGAATTATCGTAAAATTTACACTTTCGTTCAGTGCTAAGTTGTTTTCTAATTAAGTTAATTATTCTTTTTACGTCGTTTTATTAAGATTATAAACTTATCCCTTCGACGTTGAATACATTTTATTTGATCTACAATATGATTTTGTGTTTATTAAATGATAATAATTATAATACATTTTCAATGGATATAAATTTCTATAATTCACATTTATAATACAAATTAAAACTTATAATAAAAATAATATTTAAAATATCATTATTTAATAAGTTTATAATAAGCTTAATTAATAAGTTTTTTATTATTAGTAGTAGTAATATTTATTATGATTAATTATTTTAATGTAAAAAAAGAATTTTTTTTCAGATTTCAAATTTAACTTTTAGATTGTTTAAACAAATATTTTATTTACAATTAACTAATTTCAAACAAATATTTAATTAGTTGTGCAAATATAATTCATAATATTTTCTTCATTTAAGCATTATTTATTTTTAAGATTAATTGAATAGAAACTAATTGCATCATTTTATTTTAATTAAGATGATTTGACAAATATTATTTCATTTAAGATAAAATGTAATTAAAATTTTTTTATAATGATTATTTAATTGGTAAAAGAGATTATTAGTGATGTTCTTTGAATAACACTGAAATGATGATAATAATAATAATAATAATAATAATAATAATGAAAAATAATAAAACAATTAATGAGTAAAATAAATAAAAATTAGAATAAAAAAAATAATAATGTTTTTATTATAATATATAAATTAAATTAAGAAAAATTTAATAGAAACTTAATGACAAATCTCAAATAATTTTGTAATGTTTCAGGTTAAATCACAAATTTGTTTGAGTTGAGATCAGTTATACAAAGAATTTGTAAAATTGAATAAATTATTTCATTACGAAATCAGCTCTCCTCTTTACGTATTGTAAATGATAAGGTTCTAAAAATTAAAAGATAATTTTCTTTACGGTTTAGTCCAAACAATAAATTATTATTTATTAATTTGAAGGAGGAATATTCATTTTATTTTTTATTGGAATAAATGGAATTAATTTAAAGAAAAATTTTAAGACTAAACAATAAGGTTGAAAATTTATCGATATTCTTTTTACTTATTATCCATAAATCTTTAAATTAATTAAATTAATAATTAACAATTAATCAAAGTAATGTGTATTATATAATCTACGCCTAAATAATACATTAACAATTGTACATATGATCATAGATACGAAATAAAATATTACGATATATAATATCAGAGAAGAAATATTTTTTGAAAGAAAAGATGAAAGAAATTGCTTCTGAAGGTATTGTGATAATTTTGAACATTCGATTTCTTTTTTCTTTAATTTAGCTGGGAAATTTTGAAGGAAGAAAGCAGTCAGCTCCTCCATCATACAGACTACAGAACGACTAAAAAGACCAGAAAAGACTGCAGAAAGATCTGATATGATGATATAGAAATGAAAAAAGTCATTTATTTTGATTTGGAAGAAATTTTCAATTTATTCTTGGTAGTATTAATTGATTTGTAATTACAAATCGTGGCGAAATTAATCTCCAAATGGCCTGTGGGAATAGATATTAAACATCGCCATTTAAGTTGTGAAATATGAGGAATTTTTTATTCATTAAGGGCATTTTACTAAAGATTTTCTATGTAATTGCAATTTTTCATTCCACTCGGCTTATTGCATTTAATTAATAAAATTGTCTCATAAACGAAAATAAACAAAATTATTGGAAAATGATTATTTTTGACAGACAATTTTTATCATAAATTCTAATATTTCTTTAAAACATTAATTATAATTTTGGAAAATTTCTTTTTTCAAATTGACGTATTTTTAATTTTCTTCTTCCTTTCATAAATAATCCAACGGCTGACTTTTCCACTTAAATATTTATATAAATAATCACCGTTTTCATAAAAATTAAAATATTTTATACTATTAAAACAATGTCTTAAATTTGATGAAATTAATTTGGATAAATAAAAAAAATATTAAAAAATATTTTAAAGCATAGTCTGGAATAGTTATTTCTCTTCTTTCTATTTGTATTTATGTTATATAAATTTATTAAATTAGAAATAAGTGTTTTAATGAATAACATTTATTATTGCAAAAACCACCAAAACATTATTGTATATTTGTCTGCTTCATAATGTTTTATCAATGTTTTCAATTTTATTCAGTTTTGTTGAAAAATAAACTTAGAAACAAGAATGTCGAAAAATTCATAACTGTTACATCTGATATGATTTCAAACAGGAAAATGCTACCAGATAATCATGCAAAACAAGTTAAGGAAACCTAGTAATAATCAAAGTAAGAGATGGTTTCAACGATTTAAAGATGAAAATATAGATCTGAAAGATAATCATTGTAGAGGACGTCTTCAAACAGTAAACGATGATGACTTACAGGAATCCAAGGAGACAGATAATCGAAAAACTACTCGAAATTCAAATGCAGACACGTGAAGATAGCAAATCATTTATACTCAATCGGTAAAATAAATTGATGTCACAAATGGATCCCACTTCGACTAAATAATGTAAACATAACAGTTCGTGTTAATCTGAATCAGATGATAATGTGTAAATCAGAAAATATTACTTTTTGTTTAAACAATCCTTACGGCGGATGAAAAGTGGATACATTTTGAAAATCCCTTCAGAAAACGACAGACAATTTCGATTTCAAAAAACGATTCTGTCTGAGGTGGAACATGAGAGGCTTAGTTTACTTTGAAGTGCTGAATCTTAGTTAGACAATCACAGATGATCTGTACGCAGAACAATTAGATCAACAACAGGCGCTACGATTACAGAGTATGGATACGACATAAACAAATGTTATCGAGAACAAAGTTCGATCTGAGATGGCAAAGGCTGTTCAGGAAAAACTTAAATATATTGATTAAAAATTTTTACCTCATCCGCCATAAAGTCCTGATTTGGGTCATAGGACTATCACTTATTCAGATTAATGCAACACTCGTTGGCTGGAAAAGATTACTGGCGATATCGGACTTTTGATGTTCGAATACTTTCTATAGCAGAAAATCAAATTCTTTGGGAATGTTATTCATTCTCTTTGTGAAAAGTCATTGACATTGGTGAACATTGTTTTCAGCATAAGAATTAAAACTTTCAAAAAACGCGCATTTTTAACTTAACAAGCTAAGATAAAGCTGGTTTTAAATATAGAAAAATTAACGAGATACGTTATACAATATCAAAATATTATAAATGAAAAATTGGGCATGACATTTATTACTTTATATTTATATTTTATATTATTAATAAAATTAAATGAATTAAAAAAATAATTAAGCAAGGAAAAACTGTTTATATAATTCATTTAAATTTTCAAGTTGGAAAACCAATTGCGATACTATTGAAAGGAAATATTAAAGTTTCATATATATGAAATATATAAAAATATAAATATTAAGGAAATATTGTAAACAAAAAAGCTTTTATATATTGCTATTAGACAGTTTGAAGAATAGCAAAGCTTAATGTAGCATTAATGAAACTTCTATATCATCAAAAATAGTATTTATTTATATTTTTCACTGATGATTTAATTGATAATTTAAAAAAAATAATAATATTTGAAAGAATTTAATATAAACTTCATCTTTTTTCAATTATTTTTGATAAAATTTTATTTTATTTTTTTATTTTAATTAAAATATTTCAACAGTAATCCTTATCCGATAGATATTATTGTTCAACGAATGTAAAGATTTTTATTAATAACTTCTTTATAATATTGACTGATAATTAGAAGCTTAAAATTATTTATTTGTCACTTATTTTGCATTTTTCTTATATTAGATGAACATAACACAAAATTTTGTTTTTTGTTTATGAAATATCAGTATATTAGAAATTTTTCAGAAATAAAAGATTAAAGTTTGTATTTTTAATTTCATATTCTTCAATTTCTTAATACTTAAATAATAATAATAATAATAATAATAATAATAATAATAATAATAATAATAATACTTAGATTAATAAAAATAAAATATATAAATATAATAATGAAAATACAAAAAAAACAGATAATTACATCTTTGCATTTAAAAAAACAAATATAATTTTTTCTGTATTACAAAAATCAGGAGACCAAATTTGCATAAATAAACAATACTTATTTTTCTATTAATTGGGCCCAGCAATATAATTTAGCAGCACTAAGGGAAATGCTCATTAACATATTAGAGGAATATTGATCACGTCTTAGAATAAAAAAAATAAAAATTCTTATAATACAAAATTTGTGTCGAATATTACAAGGGAAATATATTTATATTTAGTGAAATGGAACGGATGTTTAATTTGAGCCATTTTTAATATTTATTTAATAATTTATCTCAAGGTTCTCCACAGAATTTCTCTGTTTTACAATAAGAGAAGTTTTGCGTTTCAAAGAATTATTTTTTTTCATCATTTTGTAAATATATAATCGATTTGACAAAAAAAATTTAAAGAAATAATTTCTAAGACCAATTAGTAGAGAAATTATTTTTTAGGAATTTAATAAAAAAATCCGATGAAATTAAGATTTTCATATTAATAAATGATAATAAAATAAAGGAAATAAAATTATACTTGATCAGTGTGTAAATTAAAACAATTTTATGTATTAGGTTACAATTGAAAAATACCTTGATAAATAAAAAGGATATCAAAATATTAAAAAAAATCAATTTATATTTTATAATTATAAAGATAATTATTGGATATCAATTAACATGCATCTCAAAATTATATTTTTTCAAAAAATTAACAATAATTTATTTTTGTGAATTATTGATAATTATTTGAATCAAATATGCACTGAAAATTATGTGAATATTTAAATAATTTATTATTTCCAGATAAATAATTTAATTTGCTTCAAGGTAAAACATTATTTATAAATCACGTTTATGTTTAGGTTACTTAGGCATGTCAAACTTAGAGTCCCGCAAAGGCCGTAGGAATCAAGTTGTGGTATCATATAATTTAAATCGTTTAATAAGAAATGGTCTGCATGTATTTGAATACAACAACAACAAATACAATGAAAATAAATTACAATAATTCCAAATGTACATTTATATCAAGTATTCAAATATTTTTCATGTTTTATCCCGAGGCATGACATCTCTTGTTCTTAATAATCTTTGGTATGATTGGCTGAAATTTCTATGCAGTGCCGAGTTTTATACAAGATGACAGGTGATTATCAGTCAACCTAGCTCTCTAAGAAGTATATTTTAATTTCATGAAGGAAAATAACTATTTACGCTTCATTCATTGATCTTTTCCTTTTTCTCTCTGATTTTTAAAAATCTCTCAAAATTGTTTTAAATCGTCTGTAGAGCCGCAAGTAAACCTGCAAGGGGTCACATACGTCCAGTGGGCCACATATTTGACATGCCTGTATTACTTTATGTAATCTTACGTGACTTCATTGTTTTCATTGGCTTTTAATTTAAAGAGGTTCTGATCAAGACCTTTAAAAGATATAATAAAATTTATTTAATAAAAAAATTGAATTTATTTCTTCAGGACACAGTGGATCTACATGGAACTTTGACAATTGTGCTGAGGTCATCGGCTTTAAGCGAATCGTGCTTCGGCGTTCTTTTCCCAAACTTTGGTGACATCGAGTAATATCACAGTTTTAAATATCTCTCAGGATTCCTGTAATATGGTACTACAAAATCTTTGAAGAGTATTAAATGTTTGATGCTGCACATTTCTTGAGAATTAGACCATTTTTGTGAGTTCCGAAAACCTATTTTCTCCAATAGATCGATTATTTTTTATGGTACTGTTCCTAGAGAACAAATTATGCATGTATGCAATATAATTTTATAATCAAGCTTCAACACTTGAAGTCGATCACGAAGATCTGCATATTAATTTGGTTTCATCTGGTTTCTACATTTATTTTGTTTTTCGACTGATCATGTCAGATGATGATAAATTAAGTATTAGGTTTTTGTATCATGATAAAAACCTAATTTCGGCCATTACCCAAGTATAGGACAAGAATCCAAAAATCATCAGTGATTATTCAATACTAGTGGAATCTATGCCGAACCGTGTTCAATTATTACTTAGAATTTATAATATATCCCGTTTGTTCAATTAATTTTCACAAAGGAGTGGGACATCCAAAAATAAAATAAAATTAGAAAAAGTTGTTATTTGTAATTTATATTTTGCACTTTTACTTTGAGATAATAACATTATTAGCTTAAGTCCTATCAATTTTGATTACAACTAAAGTTTGATTAACATCAAATCCAAAGAGGACTTTCAGAAAACATATATAGGTATATTACAAATATCTTAAGTATCTTTTTTCCGTGAGAATATTTAGATATCTGAAGGTAGATTTTATATAAATTCAGACAGATATTTAAACATGTGAATTTGAGTAAGATAACTTTTTCTTATCTTTTAATTTTTCTCTTTGGAAAGAGAGACTTGAAATTTTAGGGTAAAGAAATAAAGCTTTTGTTTAAAGCTTATTAATGCCAATAAAACGTGGGGGTATGAGTTGTCTATAATAACACTGTATGATCAGGTAATGAAATTGTGTTTCCCTTCGTCTGGATACTTTACATAACCTGATATCTAAAATAGTTATAGGTCTATTGAACCATCATTTATTCAAACAATGAAAAATTCTTTTATAATTCGCTCTCAAAAATACTTGGAAAAGTTCAAGACAAGATGATCAACTTCATCATGTACAAAATGAATGTATCTTTCATCCCAGGACTCATACTTTGGTTTGAAACACATAACAGAATTATCCATGTTTTTTAAATAAATAATCAATTTCAGAAGTCGTAAGTCGTATTTATTGAAATATAAAGAAACGTTTGATATATGTATAACTTGATTAAAAAGAATCACTTTCAAAGGAAAATTGTGAAAGAAGATGAATAATTTAATATTTAAAACAACCTCATTCATCCTCCATAAAGGATGATCATAAATTATTCATTGTATAAAATACAGCAGTGAACCAGATCCAAATAAAATATTTCTGTGTTCATAACGAATAGCTTGCTATCATATATTTATTTCACATTATTCTTAGCGGTCAGGAATCAGACATTTTTCACCGTCTTAATACTAACAGCTGATGACAACAATTTGAGACAAACTTCGAACTACGTTTTTTATTTGAAAACAAATACATGTATGCTTTATTAATGGTATTAATAAATAGTCCTTTCATAGCAATAGAATTAGGTTTTTGAAGAACGTGTCTTATATGGGTAAGGTAAATGCATCTTAAAGTATCTTTTCAATTTTTTTCTCAAGCTCAGCCAAATCTTTTGCTACCAAATTATCAGCATATACAAGGCACTTTAGAGCTCCACAATTGGTCTAGCTTCTGGCGGATTGGCAGAACTCAATTCACTAGGCACGAAATTAATGTTTTTTGTTCTTAAAAACCCTAAAACTGATTTGGCGTAATGTGATGTTGCCAGATCTGGCCAAAAGATGACATTTCTGTTTGTATGATAGTATTTGAATATAAGTGGTATGAGATTTTTTGCAATATTACCACGTAGGAGAACTGATTAACAGCTTGCTTCTTTTGTTTAATATAAGGAGGACTTATTCCTTTATGCAAACCGAAACTAATAGTTTTTCTCAAACTTTTGGACTAGTTTGTATTTTCTATCTTTTGCACATACATGTGATCAGAAGCATAATATCTATCATTTCTAGTAAGTGTTCTACTGCTCAAGGTGAAATAGATGTTATCATTCATTAAGACACCCAGATAATGATATTGAGTGTAGAGTTTTCGGAATTTTAGATGACTATCATTCTTTTGCTGCTCGTTTCTATTTGGTTTCTGGTTTTCTTGAAATTCATTATACCTATCTTTAGAAAAACACCTCAAGTCAATTGCGTAAGTATACCAGTCTTTTGCATGTTTTATTTGTATCTATTTAAGCTTTTCTACCACTACCAACTTTTGTATTGAGAAAACCTGCTTCTAATTTTTTCTATTATCCTATTGGATGCACCACATTCTCTGAAATGGTGAACAGCAAAAACTTTGCCTTTTGTAATATTTCTCAAATAAAAAGTAACCATCATTTCTTCAAGATTCTTAAGTTTCGTCATTTCTAAAATTATGATAATATAATTTACATTTAAATATTACTGATTTTTTTAGGTTACGTAAGCAAGTAGCATTTTATATGAAAACAGTTTTTTTGATTACACTGAATATTTACCAAAGGATGAGACATCAAAGTTTGTCTCAAAATTCTGTCACCACCTGTTAAATATATTCAGTGATAACGTTCAAAGATTTGAATACTTTTTATTTAAAAAAAAAGAATTAAAAAACGATAAATTTCTTTTCACCATGTCTCCCATTGATAGTACTAGTCACATACGAAATCGCTCAGCCTTCACTTGCCAGTAACACAAACATTTCATTTCCCCTTTACTGCATGCATACCAAAAGATGTAATGAAAGTAAATGTTCAGACCTTCCCGATAGCACTAATAGATCAAACAACTTTCTCAAAATACATATTCTGTTAATTAAAAGCGAAAATAAATTGTCTGCATTAGTAATATACTTTTTTAATTTTAATCTTGTTTGCTTAGTTTCCTTCTCAGATTTCTAAGTATTTCTCGCAAATTTTTAATGTATATATTATTAAATCAATACTAACTAACACATTTCTCTTAGAATTATTACATTATAAAAATAAAAAAATTTAAAATGGGAAGTAATTTTCTGAAATATGAAATATATTTATTAATTATATATTATACAAAATAAATATAAAATGTAAATATTGTCTTACGATAATTAAAACAATTCTTGCAAATATTATTTTTATATTTATATAACATAAAATATAAATATGTATAATATTAATTAATATAATGTTTATAATTTATGTCCTAAATTTTAAAAATATATAAAATATTATTTAGTTATTTTATCTATAATTTTCATTGAAATTGTATATGTTCAATTATTATCTTAATTATTTATTTTCATTATTCTTCTGTATAGTCTGTAAAATGAATTCATTTAAGAGCTGGTTTTTCAAATTAATATATGAAGTGAAAAATAATGATTATTATTAAAATATAAAAATAATACTAAAAACATTAAAATAATTAGAAAATTAATTACTGATAATCTTTACCAAATCTTCAGTTCGACATTTTCTTCATTATTAATTACGTTAATATTTTTCTTCGATTATTATAGAAAATGTGAAAAATTACCAACATTCGCATCTCTGTTATAACTACAATAGCCAGGAAATCTTTGTAAATCAAACAAATTTTAATTGACAATTTGCAAATTCGAAACATTTAATTTATTTTATAAATTCTATTTTTTTAATAATTTTAATAAATATAATAATGATTTAAAAAAAATTAAATATAAAAATTTCTTTGATAATTTTTAATTTGAAAAAGAAATAAAATTAAAAAAAAATATTACTAATAATAAAATATTATTATTAATTATAAAAATTATATATTGATAAAATATTATACTCATATCGTCTGAAGATCGAATTACATTTACTCAATATAAAACTGTAGCCTTGAGAAAATTTTATGGCATTAACATATATTTAATATCTTTTAAGTTATATTTTTTATTAATTATA
>JBBMKC010262066.1:0-30852 GCA_037834085.1 Bipalium vagum | reverse complement strand
TTATTATTATTATTATTATTATTATTATTATTATTATTATTATTATTTTGAAATTTATCACAAAACTGAATACAAAGCACCAAAAATAGTTTAAAATTCAATATCGGTTTTTTATCTATAAAATATTTATCGAAGAAATTATTCGTTTATGTTTAATCATTAAAATTTTTATTTCATTGACATTTTTATGTAATCCATTGCATCAGAACATTTTTTAATGAAAATTCTAAAATATGATGGATTGCAGAATTTTTAAAACTTAAATTAATTTAAATCAAAATTTCCAAAATGCAAGCCAAGCGAATAGTTTTAGGGAAAAACATTTTTATTATAATTTACCATAAAAACACGTACACAATTAATATAAAAATGTATAGATATATATCCCAGAAATTTTTTTTTTGGAATGAAAATGAATTGAATCTATAAAGTTTAACTAATAAAAACATTCAATACAAATATTAATAAAAGGTTATACAAATTTTTCAAAAAATCCAGCCATTAAATTGATACGAAAATCTTTAAATTTTATTAACATGAAAAATTGAAAGTTTTGATTACGTCGTTAAAATACTAATTGATTGTTTTGGCCGTTAAGAAATTAAAATATTTAATAGAACCAATGCTCGATTAACATTTGGTTTAACTGTTGCTTTTATAATTTTTTTGTAATTCTGAAAATCTGGAAACTGGCTTTTCACGGACCCACTAAGACCGTTTTCTTTTTATATCGTTAGCTTCCCGGATAATCCTATGGTCAAATCAAATGATATCTAAAGAGTTTAAGATTTATCATGTCTGAAAAAAGAATCGATAACAGACACAGAAAAGTCATTTCTGATCAAAAAAACTATGCTGCAGCCAATTATAAATTATTCAACGCTTCTCAAAATCATGCTCCAAATATGTCAATTGATCATATTATTATCACTTCTCAAAAATTTACAATTTATAAAATACTAATAATAGTAACTGTAACGAAAAACAGTAATTAGAATAATCAATCGATGGTAATTCCGTTCCTGATAGTAATAAAAATTCAAATAAATAGTAATAAAATAATGTAAATCGATAACTTATAAAATCAGAAGGAAAAAATATGGTTGAAAATATTTTAAATCAAAACAAAATGGAAATCATTTAACCGAGAACACAGAATATGGTTAAATATTACAGATATTTATTGTCACAATCAATAGATCATAAAAAATCTTCATCAAAATTGTTCTTCTATGTCTTTGGCGATCTGTTCCTGTCGATCATTATGTTGTCAGCTATTTTATTAACACCCAAAGCAACCAAACTTTGACCTATCTCGATAAAAGGCATATTGCGCGGATTGCCATTCAATATTTGACGACGCACAGAACACAGCAATTGTATTGATGGTTTTCTTCTGCAGTCTCAGTTTTGATAATTGTGATATAATACTTTGGCCACCACCAATGATAAAGAAGCCTAGCTCAATGATCCATCATGAAAGTATTTTTTGAGTTTGTTTCATTAGTTCATCGTAGTAACTCAGGTTCTCATAAAGTTCCCAGTACATGTTCTTTTCAGTGTCAAATGAGCATTTGAAATCAATAAGAAACAACTTTTGATTTTGTGAATTCGATTAGCACGGCAATGTGCACTGCTGATTAAATGTATTGTCTCTCAACATTGACATAAACTTTTGATTCTGAATAAGCTAAGAGTTGTTGAGCTAAATAATCCTGAACTGAGTTGTGACGAGAGAGAGTAAATATTATTGAAGGCACACATTTGACGAGAACAGTGCTAGTGATTTTTCTGATTTTGAGCAGCTACAACATCCATTTTTTTCGTTTATATTCTTTGTATTTTTTGGATATAGTATGATCGTGCTCGATGGATAAAATATCTGTCTGAGATAAATATTTTTCTCTGAAATATGGGTGAAGGTTTGAAGACCAAGTACTCGTGGTAAATCTTCCAGCACTTTGTTGATCACTCCATTTGTGGTTTCACGAGTTTTGTACAAGTGTATGGAGTAATTTCAATAATCATTTTGAGTCTCCAGGATTGACTAGATCTTCATGTTTCGTTTCTGATTAGAGGCATTGCACTAATTTGAGGCAAATGCCTATTTCATTTTTAATGATATGTTAATATAATTCATAGTTTTCAATTTGGTAATGCAGCTCTGATATTTGTCCACCAGCATTTAAGTTGACAATGTTTATCGCGTTTACTTAGCCATGTAAGAGCATCCTCAATTGAGCACAATCTAAAACCTGTTGAGATTTTGGTCTAATTACAAAGAGAGGAGATGGAAATATTCACAGCGAGGTCATCAACAAAGGATAGTAATTGAAAGCATTGTGCCAATGATTTTATATGGTATTCATCTAAAATCGAGACTAGACCAACCCCTCCAGCCTTTCGAGAAAAATACAAATATTTAATAGATGACTGAAGATCAAGGTCAAAAGCTTATTTAGTTATTCTGCAGATACTTAATACCATGACATCTTTTCTGTTCGTCATACCTTCAAGCGACAAATAACAATGGCGAAAAGAAAAAAGTAATCTGCAATGGATAAAGAGTACATTTCCCTGCAATTTTTGCCAGGGGTTGAGAATACTATTTGCGATTTCGTTCAGCTGATGAATAACATCGGAAAATAATGAGAACGAAGATAAATTAAATTTTTCACAGAAATTTGAATCTAGACGTTTGAATGACTGATTAATGGAAAGTTTATCAATTGGAAAAGACTCTATTGTTAACGGAAATTGTTTTCCCAGTCTTATTGGAACTCTGAAATGTGCACATTTTGAAGGTAGAAATTTCAGGTGAAACCATCACGAAATTTTTACAGCTCGGTGAGTATATCGGAATAGGATATACTATTCAAACTCGGTGAGGTATTTTTAACACTTTTCTTTATCATATGAATCTCATCAGATGAGATTAGATTAAAACCGTTTTATTAAATTTCTGAGATCTGTATGATGCCAGTCAACTGGAGGTGGAGAAATCAACTTTTTATTATAGTAATCGTAGATTCTGTGTATAGACGGATTGCAGTCAGCTACTGTTTTGTCGATTAATATTTGGAAGACAGTTACAAGTTTTTATGAGAAGACTTTATGAACATTGTAATATCTTACAGTTTTTTATTGATGATTGTCCCAGAAACAGTTGTTTTTTCTTGTTTGGATGCATCTTGTATATAATTTTTTATAATTTTATTCTCAGCTTGTTTAAAGTTTGAAAGTTTAATGTCATCGAGAAGCTTAGCAGCTACCTGTATTTTGTAAATGAACTTATTTTTTACCTTTTCATGTGAACATATGGGTCTTAATATAATCTATTTTTTTGCTTATGAGCTATGGCACTCTTACTTTGATTTTCCTGATTAGGTTCAATAATTGAATATTGAAAATTAAGTATATATATATAGTTATTATGGGACTGCTTTTGGATGAATATCTCATTTTCTGAACTGGTCCAATTTTTGATATTTTAAACATTGTTTGCCATAGAATAAAGTAAATCAGAAAAGTAAAGATAATTTTTTAAAGTTCCTTCCTTTCAATAATGATCTGTATTAAAAAAACATTATATTGGTTTAATAAAAGATAGCAGACAAATAGAATCCAGTAATTTTTTATTGTGTTAAGGTAAGGAAAGAAGATCATGAATTGTCTTTAAACATTTTTATTATCACATATTTTTTAATAAATTCAAGATTTTCGGTGATCAAGGCTTTAGATGTTAATAGATTGTTGAAAAAGAAACCCAGAGAGTTAATGTAATGGTAGCAATATGTAACAATTTGAAAAATAAGAAACTGGCAACTCTTTCAGCGTAAAATTGAAAGTTGTGGAATCAGTGGAAACAGGACTCTACACCTGTTAAATCTATTCGGTTTGAATCAGAGTACACAGATGCAGGCACTATTTGCCAATATGAAGTACTGGGAACTTGTGTCTCAACCAATTTTAATCATGCTATTGCTGAAATTGGAGAAAAATCTGTTTTATTTAAAGTAGAAATTTGTACACTAAAATTATATTTCTGTCATTGTGCTCTGTAAGTATCTGTAGTTTTGTTACATTTGTTAATAGAATCTGTTCTGATATGTTATTGGAGTGATTCTGCATGGAATTAAAAAAATTGTTTAGAGATTTTGAAAATTTTTCTGAAAAACTGTTTGTGAGGTTACCTGGAATTTGAATATTGTTTTCCCCTGTTTTACCCCGATCTATCCATATATTTACGCCATTTAACTTATCTTTATGGAATATATATTTAAGATTGTTAATGCTTAATATCTCAGTGACATTTGTTGTTTATGAGTTTAATATCTGATTAATTTTTATAGAGATGATTATAATTTATATTTATATGTTCTGATTCAAATCGAAACCTGACAAGATTAATCAACATAGGTTAAATTTTAATTTATTAAAATATTTTTGATGGGAATTGTGCAAGGAAAGCTAAACTATTTATAAATATTAAATGACCAATTGGTTATTATTTTGATATTTAACATTAAAATTCTTGATTATCTTTACAATTATTGGTCTTCACATTTGTTTATATATATAAATTATAATCACAAATTCTAAGAGTTTTTTTGATCTAGTAAATAAGTAAAAATAAGTGAATTTTAGTTTATAAATTAAAAATGTGTAATATTAATATTTTCATAGCAAAAATTTTATTTATAATTTATATTTTTAGAAAATTCAGAAAAAATCTAAACTTATTGTTTCAAATTCTGAACATTTTGGGCATATGGTATATTTTAATGGAACTTTGACTATTCGTATAATAGAAGCTGTCGAATTAAAAGCTACAGATTGGGCTAGACGACATGCTGTTGGTCCAGCAGCTAAATTGTATGAGGTTTTGGATCCATATGTTACAATAGAAATCGATGAATTCTTATTTGGTAAAACCTCTACAAAACATAAAACCTTTAATCCAAAATGGAACGAAGAGCTCAATGGCGACGTTCGTAATGGTCAATTTATTACCTTTACCATTTATCATGATGCTGCAATTCCGCCAGACGATTTTATTGCCAATTGTTCGGTGTCTTTTGACTATGTCAAATCAAATAAATCCTTTCGAGTAGCTTTTAGTTGATTCTTAGATATAACTTTGACTTACATTTAAAGGTTGATCTAGAACCTGATGGGAAATTAGATTTTTATATTGACTTTAAAGGATCACTTTCTGAAGGTATTTCTGTTTTTTTTTTGCTTAACTTTCCGTATAATCACTGTGTTTTTGTTTTGGCATTAATTTATCTATTTAAAAGTCGAAGTGTTCCTTTTTGTATGAATAACTTTTCTAACTTATATAATATTTATAATTATATTAATATTATATTTCGTTATTTTATATTACAATGGAGATCTTTATAAAAATTATCAATAAATTCCATTTTGGTTTTGATTTACAATTCCAAAATTTAATAAAATAAACTTTTGTAAAGTAATTAATATATATGCTCGCATTAATCAATGAATCTCTGTAACCAATCAAGTAATCTTTATAAAGAGAAAAGACGGAGTTTCTTTGGAAGACGTTTATCTTTTCCAAAGAAAGGCCATTGAAAAATCATTTCTTTTTGTCATTGATCTTTGAAATATTGGTTCTCAGCTAAACTTGTATAACATATATATATTTGTCAGATATCGCTTAAATCTCCTGATTACCGTTTTCGTTTGTAAATCACAGACAACATGCCTATGTAACCATAGGAATGAAAAATAATATTTTATGTGAGGTAATAAATTTGTGGAATAATGGTGAAACATTTATAAAGGAAAAGAATCTTGAACTAATTGAAAGGAAATTGAAATAAAAATTCCCCAATTTATGTGGTTATCATTTTATATTGATATTTTGATTGGTGGCAAACAAAAAATATGACAATTATCTTGATAACGGAATATGTTTTGGAAATTAGTTTACTATGGGTCTATATTGATATAAAAATTGTTGGACAAATTTCCAAATATAAAAAAAAATATATTATGTATAAATAATAAAAATTGGAGTGGAGTTAGTTTTGAATAAAACACCTTTTGTAAAGATGCTTCAAAGGTAAAGTTTACATTTTCAAGCACGTGAAGATAATAAACAAGTAATGATTTACGGTTAAAGGAAGGAGAAGATGTGTTTATATGATAATATTGAAAAAAAATTAAAATAATTGAAAATTTGACATTTAAATTTTGTAAAAATGATTTTAAAAATCGTTTCGGCATTTGAAATTGTTTATTTCAAAGTTCTGATATAAAAATTAATTAAATGATTTATTAATGAAAGCACTTTTTATTTATTTTTCGAAAATCGAAAATTAATTAAATCGAAATGAAGACATTGGAATTAAACTTGAATAAAAATTATAAGTCAAAGATGATCATAAACATTTTTTTAATTATGACTTTTTTCAATCAATAATTAGAACCCTAGGATGATATTTTTTATAATTTGAACCGGGCTACTTTATATGGTTGATCTTTTACAGCAAATTTTATCGATAACAAATATTAGGATTGCTAAAATAAAAATGACTTAATGGGTTTCAGTGAAGAGGAAAAAAGTAAAAAGAAAGTCTGATTTTCTTTCTAAAAAACGAATTATCTTACAACTAATTGAGAATGGAAACTTTGAAGAAGAGAAATGTTGTCAGGATGTTTGTATAGAAAATGAAGTGAAGTCGAAAATTCGTTCGTTTCATAAATCTATGGGATATTGTTAAATTCACTGCTCGAAAAGTTATAAAATTTAATTTGTGATGGAGAATTATGGATTTATGAACAAAAGACTTTTTATAAAAAGACTTAAGGATTCAAAAGTGCAGTGTATTAGTAACCTTAGAGCTTTAGATGTATGGTTTTTTTTAAAATTAGAAGCATCTTGGTTTCCAAATCCTTTCTGACCAAAGAAAGTTTTTGATTAAGAAGAATTCTAGAACTTCAGACTTCTTTTAAAGAAAGAATTTCTCTTTATGATTAAAAGATTATTTTTTTGATTTTCAACGAAATTGATTTTTTTGTCTATAGAAAAGTTGTATACATTCATTACTTATTATTCTTTGTGTCCGCATTTTTATTTTTTTCCTTTTATGTTTGATAAGGAACAGTAAAGATGATCAATTCATTTGTTCTTTATCAAACATTTAATTTTACAGTTGTTCTACGTATAAAAGTTCAACGATTTTCATTTTCCCAATAACAATCAAGTATTGGAGCATAAAATAATTAAGACGTAATATAATTTAATATAATTTATTTATTTGATGTTAAATTGTGAAAATATCAATAAAAAGTGCTTATTGTGATATCAAATGATTAAAGTGTTTTTTAAAATGAAAATTTATTATTTATTTTCAAAAATAATATTTTTCTGAATAATAAATTCTTTTAATTATTATCAACGAATCTGTAAAAAGTAAGTCATTGTTAATTAAATGTTACTTAATGTCTGTCGTGTCTTACTTTGGGGTTCGCAGAATTTGCTAAGGAAAGTTTATGGTAAACAAATTGTTCTCACGACGTTGCAAATATTTTAATAATATGAAGAAACCAAAAATGAACTTATTTTCTTTTTACTTTTAAACGGAGTAAAAAAAATAACTTTTTTTACGGAGTTATTTTTAAACTAATGACAGAATCACAGCGATTTCTCTGTCTCAATGTCATTTATTTGATGTGCTTTCTAAACAATATATTTCTGTTAAATTAAATAAATTAAATTATTGTTTTTTATTTTTGTTTTAACTCATTCTTTAAAATGTGTTAGAATAAATTTGAGTGATGATTACTTTTGGTTACATTCAACACGACTGATGGACAACCACGGTCTTCTTCATCTTTCTGATAAAATTCTTCGTAATGAAAATTTTAAACTATTGCAGAACTGTGCGCTCGTTTATATGTTTTTGAATTAATGTTTGAATAAAATAATTGCGCTATGATTAAGTTTGAGTTCGTAAAATGAATAGGGAAAATTTTGTTTTACACATTTAAAGAATGGTTTAAATTTTGACATGACTGGAGTTAAAAATATTATATATTAAACTAATGCATTGAAAAAGTGAGAATTATCCTTTAAAATGGTTTATAATATTTTATCAGTCTCAATTTTTGTATTTCCCGCTTAGTCCCGCTTTGTAATTGCAGTGAAACTAAAATCGGCATTACTACTCTATCAACACCAAACAGCGATATATTCAAAAAATTAATGTCCACAATTTTTATGCTTAATCCTGATATTAATTACAATCTTTTTACTTATGTTTCTATCAAATTAATACTAATATATTCAAAATAATAGATAATTATTAATAAGTTCGAGAATAATTTCTTATAATGTTGGATGGAGAAAAATGATAAATAATCATAAAAACCATATAATAATAATATTAATAAAATATTATATTTAAATATATAAATTTAAATATTATCCAACATAGTAAATTTTTATGTAGAAATTTCAAATCAATATTAATTGGTCAAAACTGTTGTTATTAAATCAAGTAACTGTGAATTTATTGTCAATGATCATTATTATTATTAAGATATTTATTATTATTATCATTATTATTATTATTATTATTATTATTAATTACTATTATTAATTATTATTATTATTATTATTAGTATATTCTGTAAATTTTTTAAATTTTTTGATTTTATAAAATTGAGTCATGGAAAAATATTTATATTCAAATTTAATTAAAATTAATTTTTTTATTTTCCCACATTTTAAAATTTATATCAGGTTTGATTGCTAACGCGTTATTCGTTTATTACATACAGTGTGTTTGATAAATATGTATACGCGTTTAAACAAATAAAAATTAATCAATTTTTCAATGAACATGAATCATTTTTATAACTTATTATAAGTAAATCATTTCAAAAATATATAATACTTTACAAAAATGCTTTGATTAATAAATTCGGTTGAATTCTTTTAATTCGGTTAATTTTTTTTGCTCTAAAAGCGTTACATATTTATGAAACACTCTGTATATATAATATTTTTTGTCATGTTCAAATTTTAATAAAGATTTTATTTACAGATCAAAAGCATTCATTATCAACTGGAACGTTTAAATTTTTATTGTCAAATAAATTTTAAAATTAAGTTTTAATATTTTAAAAATGAAAATTCTCTGTTAATTTTTTATATCTCTATCGACGTTTGTTAAGAGTGGAGCCATTGTTGAATGGGTACTTGCATCTAGATTCATGAAACTGTTTTAAAACCAGAATTGAAGCATTTAAACTCATTCATTTCTATTGTATAACAATATTTTCTTCGGAGGCGTTTCTTTAAGTTGATAACTGAAAACCTATTCAATTATAAATATTTATGAAATAGTCTGAACAATATCATTTTAATTTCCTTTGATTTTTCAGGAAAGTTTAAATAGGTTTACTTTATAATATTTTAAAAATTAAGTCTTGAGAAACAGCTATGGGATTATTTTTTTTAAAACCCCTCGAATTTTTTCCTTTAAGCTCCATTCTTAAGTGGCAAATATAAATATTGATAGTATCGTTTGTTTTTTATATTGCTGAAAACTTGTCAGAGAAGTAAGATTTGATTTAATTAAAACAACATTTATCATAATAAAAATAACAATTTTTTCATTAATCACTTACCTGTTTTAACATTTAATAAGATTGGAAAGCTTTTTTCTGTTAAACTACTCACTATGCACTTCAGTAATTCGATCAAATTTGTACTCCTTCACGAATAAGTAGATTCTTCCAAACCAAAAATACGCTCTCGATAGGATTTAAAAATTGTGAGTATGGAAGGACATTCAGGTTTCTATATGTTAAAGCATATAATTCTCTTAAGTTTATTGTATTTTCACAGTTTCTCAATGTGGTCCTCTTAAGAGTATAATGACATTTTCCACTGTATTTAATGATACAACGACCCCAAACTTCTATTCAACCCAATCTGAAAGTTATTTTAACAACGAAGGGCATTCTTTATCAAAATGACAGCAACTCATTTTGTATTCCCAAGCCTAAGTTGGAACGCCTGTTACAACCTTCGTTTATTGGGTTGTAACTTACTTGTCTTTAGAAACCTTTTAAAAATGGTGTTCACAGTTCGGTACTTCATCTAAAACAAAGAGGCAATTGGCTTTACGAAATAATCTCCCAATTTTTTAGATGCAATCCTCTCCCTGTCATTATTTGATACCATTGGTCTTTTCTACTTTTGGTTTTCCTCTTTATCAATTTGCTTCGTTTGAATATTCTCACTGGTTAGGTTGGACATATTTCAGGTATGAAAATGAATACATTAAAGAAGACTTTTTCGATCAACTACATAATTTATGCTGACAAAATTATTTAATTGGTTGACCAAATTGTTTTATAGATCGAAAAACCGTATAATATTTTTTCAACATATTTTATTTTTTTATGGATACAGAAATAATTCTAATCTGAGTAAATCAGTAAATATATTTACTTCTATGATAACCTAAGAACTGTGATATTTGAGTATTTTTTTTAATAATTACATAAAATTAAAATTACAAAATAAAGAAAATACTTAATTCATCCTATAAAAATTTACAAAAGAAAAAAATATTTTTCAAATATATAAAAGATAAATTGTTAATATTTATGAGTAACATTGGCAACTGCTCTTGAATCAATAATATCATTAATGATTCGAAACTTAAGAAGTTATAGCTCCTTTCTTTGTAGGCCAAAATTCGACTTGTAAATTGGTCTACGATAGATCCAGACTACACATAGATTTTTGCCATCACTTATTCAAAGAATGAAGTAGTCCTAGATCATTATGGTTTAACTCAGGGAATTGCACTGGTTGGGTCATCACAATAATTGTAGTTAAATTGCAATCAAAATCATTTAGGTTTTTTCACATTTTTACTACATGTGGACGAGCATTATCCATTTTGATGACATTTTTTTGGTAGTAGTACATCTAGATGCAGACATGATTTCATTATCAATTCTTATGAGAGTCAGAACTGATTGTGTACCAAACAAATCATCTTTTGATCATCTGCTATGAGAGTGCACATTTGTCTTTTGGATTTCAGTAGAATGTCGAAGATGATAGTAGAGCAGCTCATACGAAACTACTAACTGTTGCTCTTCATAAATGTCAATATAAAGTCTTGCACAGTTCTGTTTCATATTAAAAAAAAGCAATTTTCGGAATTGTTTTTATTTACATCGAAAACTTGACATAATCCTTTGACCGTGTCGTATTCGTGTTTCAACTTTTCTAATTTGACCAAAAATCTTTCATAATGCGAAAGAACAATAATTTTTGGTTATTCTGGAATGTTTGCCATTTCAGTATTCAAAAAGTTTCCAAATTAAAACAAATGTCAATTAGAAATCAAACAATTTGCCTAAAAAAATTAAATTTATTAAATCAACTTTTTAATAGGAAGCAATATTTTATTGGAAATATTGTTTAAGGGAAAAGTAATGTTGATTTTATATCACAAATCAAAATTCAATAAGTCAATATGAAAACTAATTAATAAAATAATCGTTATTTTCATCTAATACGCTTTCTAATTTTTTTTCAAGTTTACTTATACAGACTTTAAAAAATCTGTATCATAGTCCATGGTCCGTCTTTATTATTTAACCTCTTATTCCTGTATGTTTCTTTTTCTCTCACTTTGTTTCTTTTTATATATTTTATATTGTTCGAACAAGATTGATAAAAAACATTTCATACATAATTCTAGATCAACAAAGATTTCCAGGTCATGTTATTAATTAAATTAATAATTAATATAATATTAATAATTAATAATATGAATAATTAATTAATAATTAATATTAAATTAAAACATCTTTCGGGCTGCTTTAAAAATTTAGCTTTAACATTATTTTATTCATATGAAAAACTGAAAATACTTTTTTCAACTTGATAAATTAAACTAATTTAGAGCTACGCAGTCAGGGTACTTTGGAATTCTATTGGTTTTTACTTAAATTGTTTTTCTTGTTAATTGATTCAATTTTCCAAAAATTAATAATATTAATTAATTAATTAATTAATAATTAATAAGTATTTTTAAAATGTTCCTAGCCCTCTTTGCTTAGGTAATTTATGTGAAACAGATTAAATTAAATTAAAGTAATCTATTTTTATTCAAAGTAATCAATTGTGAAGATTGTGAAAACCAATCTTATTTATCCATTGTTTTATTTATAAATTTGTTTAATTTTCCTAATGACATTTTCTTCTCATGATGTGGATAGCCTGAGAACCATTGTCGCCTTTTTGTTAATTAACATTATATTTATCCACTTAAGCTTATAAATAGTATTTCTATGCATCATTTATCAGAACATTGAATGAAATGCGACCTAATTTCTTAATCTTTAGAACCCACCAAAGATAGAAGTCGATTATCAGCAAATGGTAATACAACTGGAAGCAATGGCAACAAATGTTCCGATCCATCAATTGATTCATCTAGTTCAATTCGACCTGCAGTAATTATAACCATCTCTGGATCGAGCAAACTAAACCAGGATGCCTCAATTAATTCTACTATTCAGTCCTGTGCTGTCGTTTCTCGCCATAATCGGCGTGGAGCTATGAGAAAACAAAGAGTTCACCAGGTATATTCAGTTATATCTTATATTTATTTCATTAAATTCAACAATACAAAAGATACGCGTCAAATTGATCACTCTTGTAGTGAAAACACCTTTCTTAATCTGGTCGTTTTTTAAGAATAAAATAATATTCCAATTCGACTCCAGAGATGAAAAAAAAATTATACATTTTGGAAAATCTTCAGTACTGTCAGTAATTTCATTTAAGTCATGATATACCCATTTCAAGTCTCCAGGCTTTGCCCAGTCAATTTAAGTGATACATAACTGTTGAGTAAATAACGTGAATTATTCCGCGATTTCAAATTGTCTTCGTTCATGACGTCCGAGATCTTCTTCATTGGCAAGACTCTCATCGTCATCTCGAAAGGGTTGAAACCATCGACGTATATCTTTTGTATCATATCATTATTATAAGTATAATGTTTTATTATCGGTATTGAAAAAATTTATATTTCTATCTTTCTAATTATTCTTCTCTGGAATTTTAGAATATCTGTAATGCATAAATGTGATGCATAAGTGCATTATGTTTTATAGGTTTGGTCTAAAATCAGTTCAAGTTCTGCATACAAAATTTTTCGTCATCGAAGTAGAAATAATGTGTCTCTTTCGTTTTATTTTTTACATTAATCCTTGTTCATTCATTTTCATTGTGCCATAATAAAGAAACAAACTTTTTTTCTTGGTTGTTTTATATTCAAATCTATTATTTTTAATTTATTTTTAAACCCATTGGTCAATCTATGATAATTTATTATCAAATCATTTATTTACTCTGGATAATTTTTATTGACAAAATTAGTAAAATTAGAACCGTATTATTTCAAGAGATTTATGACCCAACAGGATCATATTTGCAAGTTATAAATCATTGATTTTGAAAGTATTTATAGTCATATTTTCTCACAGTGGTTCCTCTTTATTATTGACATGATGTACAGTATTATTATAAATTAATCAATTGAAATCACAATTACATAATACCATTTGATGAATTAGGTCAATAATATTGCGTTTTAGTTTTGTTACTTAAGACATGGTCCAGATTAGGAAACATCATTAAGTTATTATGTAATGTTAAAATCTATTCATTATATAAATATTTCATTATACCCCTTGTAATAGTTTTACTATGAAAATGTGATTAATTGAAATGAAGATTAAGAATGATCTGTTGTTGGACAATGAACTTTATATGCCAAGAGGTCAAGAAAGGACTAGATATTTCTTAAAATTATTAAAATGATATTTATTAATTGATATTACTTTTCGATAGTCTTCACATGAACCTATAGATTTCATTATTCGAATTCATTTCTTATAATCGTTAACATGAGAAACATATTCAACTTGATATCCGTGTATCAATATTTATTATTATATTGTGCTGGGTTGGCTGAAAGATATTTAGGTCAATAGAATATTTATTTTCATGAATAAAGACAAAAAAGTTAAGTTATCTTTTGGCTGAAAGTTGATATTTTGTATTTTTATTTCAGAATTATTTTAAAAATCATATTGGGTATTTATCGAAATTTCAAAATGGCTCTACTCTCATGTTAATTTTTTACAAATGATATAAGAAAAGCGATCTAAGTTGAACTGAAAGTTCGTTCAGTTTTCTTGAATCAAAATTCGATTTATTATTTTGAAGTGATTATTAACAAGAAATCGTTTCTTTTAATTAATATTTTGTAAGCAAGCTTCAAAATTCTCGATGATATAGCGTATTTAAGTGGAGAACAATAATAGCAGAAGAATTACAAATCCAAGAAAATAAACCCAATACATATAGTCCATCAGATGCAGTTCAATCAAGAAAAACGTTATTCGGTCCAGTCAATTCTCGTTTAATCTACAACAATCATTCAGCACACAATTTTATTCAGTCAACAAATCATAAAAATAGGCAATTCAATTATAGCAACCGTTCAATGAACCAACAATCGTTCAATTTCAATTAGTATTACAATAATAACAAGGCTTCAGCTCAATCGGTGATACCAATAACTATTATCATTTGTGAAATATTATTTGTGATATTATGTTTAGCACTTATTTTTGCGATTATCTGTATTTTATTAAAAATCATTGTAATAATGATAACAATTATTTTAAAAATCAATTTTAAGGAAAAAATATTGAATAAATAGAATTGATTCTTTTTGTAATATATCGAATAATATTAGTAAGAGATTATGAAATGATGATTGCTTCGAATCAATATAAACTTCCTATTTTGACCATTTACATTTTTAATATGATGGTTTACTTTTTGTCGAAACCTTTAGACGTTCATAAGTCAAAAAGGGTTTTGCATGTTAGTCTTTAAAAGCAAACGGATTTGAAAGTGTTTTCTAATAATTTGTGTAAAATATTCTATTTGGTCATAAATATACATTTATAAACGTAACCTTTTCTCTTTAACAATTTTTGTAAATAGTCATTTTGTTGATTATTGAGTTATTAGTTCGAGCTCACACTAACTAAACTTCATTGCCCAACTAAGCCAACAATATTTAAATAATATCGATAATATTACAATATTAATATAAATAAAAATAAAATAATAAAATACAAATTAGTATAATATATAATTTAAAATAAAAATGTTACGATAGTTATTTCACAACATTGCATGAATGACGTCACTCAAAATAAATAATGAAAAAGCAAGCCCATCATCAAACAACAGCCAATTAAATGACGTGAAATGATCATGTAAAACTCAGTGGGAAAGTTTTTTAATAATACAAAGCAAACTTTCACAGAATTTTTTGAAATGTACTTTTAAAAACGGAAGCGAAAATAATTGTATTCAGAAAATATTAAAATCAGAATTAATTATTTATTTTGCAGAAGATGAATATCGTTTCCCGTTTTTGTCTTCTTTTCAGAATTAAAAGCTACCCTTAGGTTTTTGTATTCTTTCTTGGCATTACGGTTTTTTCATTCGTAAAATATATAAACCAGGTTTTTAGGTTCTTCCTAACGAGGAACGACATTTTCTTTATTTAAATCATTTTTCATTTTGAGCCCTTAGTAGTTTTTATTGATCCACATCAATTTTTATCATTTTAATTGTAGAAAAATGATTGTAAGAATGTGCAACTAAACCATTAAAATTTTAAATCTTGTCTGTCCATTTGTAAAGTTAATAAAAATCTCTTTTGTTATAGTATAGAGACAGGTCACTGTCTTATTTAATAAAACATGAATCAGGTACTTTAGGCTCGCATCTTTCACATAAAACTCAATTACTAAAAATCTCAAACCCAACAAGTTCTTATTCTAAACTTAGCATTTCTCATAATTTTCTTTTATTTTCGCAAAAGAAAAATCCCTACAACAACAAAAAAGTCAATATGTGTGCAGTTTATGGAGATTTTTTCGTGACCGATCGCATTTGAGAAAATTAAGTTTTATTGTTTAAAACTCAGCTTGGACACGAAGAATTTGGTTGTCAAGTTAAGCATCTATTTTTACTTATTTGTTAAAAATTGGATATGTTTTATTCCTTGGCAATTGATTCTTGAAATGGAACAAAGAAAATTAATATTTATGACGGTTTAATAGGCAATGAAATATGGATCGTTTATAACTATATTAAACCAAAAAGATTTTTGGTAAACCCAAAAGATTCTCCAATGTACCAACCTTAACCAGTTTTCATTAAAAAATTACTTGAAGTTTTTTGGGAAGTTATTTCAGCTTGTTCTAACTCTACGTAATAATAATTGCACAATATTAATTTTATTTTTTATACTTTTTCTTAAAAAAATATTACAAAAAAATTTTAAAAACAGATTTAAAAATCTCTCATGATTTAACTTTTACAATTTAACTAAATTAATTTTTTTTGTTCAGTAGCTTTCTGATTTTTATTTTCAATGTTTGCCAACTTTGATAATTTTATATATAATAATAACAATAATAATATTATTATTATTATTATAAAAATACATAAGTTTACTTGAAAGCTTATTTGATCATGAATTTATGTACAATAAAATAATTTATTTTGAAAACTAGACAAAATTCAGATATACTTCACACTTCTCTTGTATTATTGATTTTTATATATTTTGTGCATTACAGTAATTTTAAAATTATGTATAATCAATTAAATTTTTTATTATCCAAATTAATATTTTATTTTATAATTTTTTTACTTTCTTTTTTGTAGATAGAAAAAATAATGTTTGAATACATATTTTCCTTTATAACATTATTTTCCAATGAATTCTTTAGAACAAAATTTATTTTCAAATTAAACTTTAATTCATAAAAATTTTAAATAAATAAAATAAAAATATATTTCAATGGACGTTTAATGGGTAAATAATGTATATTTTGAAGGTCTTGATCATATTATGCTGATGGGATTAAAAGACTTGAATATTGATATGAATAATATAAATTTATTGCATTAAAGGGAGACAATATTAAAAAATAAATATAATTTTGTCGAAAAGTTTTGTTAGGCCGAGAAATTTTTACCCATCCTCGTACAAATATAAAAATTACGAAATAATCAATTTGAATAAATTAGAAAACATATTTAGATAAAGTTTTTTTTATAAATATATAATATCCTTTTTTTCTTATTGTGACAACCACAAATCATTTCAAACTAATTCATTTGAGAAAGTTGTAGACGCAAGTATAAAAATATTATATTTGTTTTATCAAATTAACTTTTCTGACACTTTCAGACAAAAGGTCACAAATTCATGGTGACAATGTTTAAGCAATTTACATTCTGCTCATTATGCAAGGAATTCATTTGGGGTCTATGGTATCAAGGGTATCAATGTCATGTATGTACCTGTGTTATTCACAAACGTTGTTTAAGCAATATGATAACATGGTGTCCAGGTGTCAAGGACTCTTCAAGATTGGAAGAGGTATATTATTTTTTTTAGATATACTAATCTTAATATGTTGCTCTCTTTGCTGACATTTGAAAATTTTTTTTCTTTACATAATATAATAAAAAAATTCAAAAATAAAATATATAAATTTAAATTAAAAAAATAAAAATCATGAAACAGTAGTATCAACGTGACAGCGGAACCCAAAGATAATTGGAAGCACCTCATTTGGTCAGATGAGTCTTCCTTCACTTTATTTCATATTACTGGGCGTCTTATACATGGGAAAAGTCACCTGAAAATTATCGTTTTGTTTGTGTCTTTCCAGCTGTATTTGTATTATGCTAGTCCCATGGGCACCCTGAAGTGTCATGCTACTGCAAAGATAAATTTGGACATATCAAATAAGAATAGGACCATTGTGGTTAGAAACTAATATGAGAACAAAATTCCTTCTTGAACCACTATCAGATCTTATAAATGAAGAATATAAACTTAATTTCACACCGTTCAAAACTTGTATTAATCTTTTCCATGTCAAATAAAATCTGTTAGTATTTGCGAATAATGGGAAATCAATTTGAGTATATAATAATCAAATGTGAATTTTGTTTTATTTAACCTAGAATTGTGAAGAAAATGTGAATCTTGAGGAGAAATAATCTGAGATAAAACAAGATCGAAAACTGTTTAATTTCGATATTGTGCTTGAAAAACGTTTCAAGTCAAATATATCAGTGAAGAAGTTCACTAATTGTTAATTATCTTTTATAAAATTGTTGTTTGCAAAAGAGTTTTAAAAGTTTTATTTATCCACTGTGCAAATTGACAAAGTTACCAAGTAATTATGGTAACTGATAAAAACTTATGGAATCATTTTTATCTAAATATATCAATTTCAGAAGTCTATTGATTGAGTAATTATTTTTGAGTACTACATTTGGGGTTTGATAATATTGCCCTATCATTAAATGATTTATTTCATTGAAGTTTTTGGGAACAAAAAGATAATTTTATATTTACAAGCAGATGTTCATAAATTATTGAATTTAATGGAATATTCGTCTTCAAATATTATCTAAATTATAAATATAAGAATAATTAATAAAATATATTTCAAATGATAATAATAAATGATTTCCTATTAATTTAAACAAAATAAAAAAAGAATCTAACAATTAAATTATAAATGTTTCATTTAAATTAATATTTGCTAATAAATATTATAAAACCTCTCAGAGATCTTAAATCAAAATATAAAAAAATATAATTAATAAAAATATAATCAAAAAATATAAAAAATAATTTCCTATTAATTTAAACAATTTTTTAAAAAAGAATCTAACAATAAAATTAAAAATGTTTCATTTAAATTAATACTTGCTAATAAAATTTATAAAACCTCTCAGAGATCTTAAATCAAAATATATTCAAAGCAGTTTGTAATAAAAGTTATTTATTAAAAAATAATCATTGATGATGTTATTTTCTCTTTTCATTTTCTAAACCCTTTGGAAATTTAAGTTCATCTACTTCCAGTGTCATCAAACAGAGAAAGATTTCATACAAAATTGATATGACTTAATGTTTACTTTTAACGTAATAATGAAATCTAAGTCTTTAATTTGAAAAATAAATTCTCTTGAAATTTATTTTCATGTAAATAAATCCATATAACCTATAGACATACGCGTTTTGTGTCTGTTGGTAGGTGGGCGTCATTCCGATGCTTTCTTATTCTCTGTTCCGAGCGTGTTTGAATGTGTGTATTCCTAGAGTTTGTTTTTGAGAATTTCAGTTTTTTTGAACAAATATTTTCAAATAAATACGCTTTAATTGACCTGGTTAAAAAGTTGACTGAAGAAATCACAAGAAATTAACAAATCATTTTGAGATTAATCAATATGAACTCTCATAAAAGAATTATATTATCGATAAGCTCTAATTTTGTTGTTGAAAGTTTTTTATTTACCATCTTAAAGAAGATTATCTTAGTATTTTTAAAATTTTTTATTTTTAGAAATTTGTAATAAATTAGATTAACGAATAAAGCTTGGATTAACGAACGAGCTTGGAGTTATAACAATTTATTTATTTTTTAGAAAAATAGTTTTTATTAATAATAATTTTTATTCAAATGTCAGGTCTTTCAACATATTTTTTCAATAGAATATAAATTACTGGAAATCCAGAGTATTACGTCCGAAACTGAATTTTTTCAGCTGCAGTTAATACCAAGTGCGGCTTATACGATTAGAAACCAGACGTCCGAAAATAATTAATACTTGACAATTAATACAATTTAATTAAAAGACAACTTTATTTATTTATATACAAATCACAATCTTCAAAACCATCACAAATTTCATCATTAACTATAGTGAATTTTCCAGTAATTCAATAAGTTCAGGAACATCTTCAATGTTTCGACAAGATTCGGTAATGTCCATTTCATTTTCCTCACTTTCAAGAATGTCATAATCTTCACCGACAGAAACACAAAAGCAATTTAATGTCGTTGAAAGGTTAACTTCCTTCCAGGATGAAACAATCAATTCAAAAATACTATCCCAATTTGCGACATCCATATTTCTTGATTTAGTATGTTTGATGTTCTTATTGTCATTGATGATCCAGTCCTTCCACGTCTTACGCAATTTTGATTTTAACGACGGTTAACAGTAAGATCCAATGATTGCTCATTTAAAGCAATCCAGTCGGGTTGATAGCCACTTTTGACTCTTAATTTTATCGAGTGTATTTGTGATGAGATGTGAGCGATATATATCAAATAAAAGCAATGACGGTACTCTTCGATCCTGATTTCATGGTGTTTTTGGAGACAATGTGATTCGATTCTTCCATAATTTCTTGAGTCAAATCTCAAGTGTTTAGTGATTCACCCAACCTGATCTGTAACGAAAAGCTTTGATTCAGGGATGCTAATTTTCGGAAGAGTCTTTCTGTCCAAAATAACAAAAGGCTGAATTTTAGTACCATCTTTGAGAACACATAGATTGACAGTAAAACGTTTTCTCTCGTGTCCGGTAGTTTATTCTCACCTCAATGGCACCTTTAGTTTCAACAATTTTTTAAAGTTTTTCTTATAAAGTCATAGTTACATTTATCAAGATCATTCTCTTCGTCAAAGTTGTCGGATATTGGGTAGCCAGGATTGTATTCATCAGCATAGTCTTTCATTTCTGAGAAATTCATTGATGTTTTCCAAATATCCCGATGAAATTTCCATTGAGCTGCACTCCACTTGATGTTTGAAGAAACACTGAATTTGCCCATTTCTGTTATCTTCCGCTTTGAGCATTGATGACTTTTGAGTATTTTTTCTTGGTGCTTCATCCATGATCCAAGAAATCCGACCCCGAAAGTGGACTGCTCTGACCAATGAGCTACATATCCCGACCAATTTTCAATCAATTTCACAATGTGTATTCTATTTTTCGATAAAATTATTTATTTATTTATTCATGCTTATTTAAGAATAGATTATACTACTTCGGTCGTTTAAAAGATTTCAGTATAAGACATTTGATAAAAGATAATAATTTACACGATGATGCTGCAACAATGACAAGGACATAAAAGATTGACTCTTTGATATGTTAAAAGTATATAAACCTGAGGATGTTTATAAAATTGACCAGTACGCCCCTCTTTATTTGAGGTCAAACAAAACGTGTTTCATGAAATCCAAATGTCCAAATACATAAAAGTCGAAAAAATAGTGACTCTTCATGTGTTATAGTGCAACAGGGTATAATAAACTTCCTATAACCTTAGGATTTTCAAAAATATCCTGGAGAATTTAAATTATTTAGAATATTTACCTATGCTGATAATATAAATAATAAAAAATATGGATGACACCAATTGTTTTTAATAGTTGGCCAGAAGAACTATATTATGGTAGGAAAATAATTTTAATTATGGATAATGCATCAAGTCTCTTGAAAGAATTATCTAGCGTAACGGTAAAATCTTTTTATCCCAACAAATTATACATTAGTCTACAACTGTATGTCAATATCTTTTACGTAATTATGAAACAAAAAATGAAAACAAAGTGACTATAAAGGAATGTGTTAAATGAATTCACATGTAATTGGAGGAAATTGGAGAAATAATTATAAAAAATTGTTGCAAGAATACAGGAATAATCAAGTTGGAAATTAAAGATAAAATATGCCAGGAATTGTTTGAAGAAGAAAAATAATTGAATTACATGGCACCGGAAAAAGTAATTACGGATTTTGAAAAACATAACATTGACATATTTTTGAAAGTTGGTTACATCTCCATGAGAAGGCATTTCAAAATGATAATTATAATATGGATGATGAAGAAGTTGTAGATTATTAAAATGTGATGTTAATGGTGATGAAAGTGACATTGAAACATTTATCAATGATATGCCAACAGAATTGTCGTCCAGAAAAAAAGAATTTTAAAAACTTGTTGCAGCAAATTGGGTGTTATTGAATTTTCCTGATAACAATCAAGAAAATAATACAAAAAATATAAAAGTTATATTTTGTTATGTGTTTTCCTTTAGTTACCGTGCTTCTAGCCTGATAAACTATTTTTCGCCAATTTTTTTCGTTTCGTCGCTATTTTGTCCTTTTAAGGTACCGGCATTGGAGAAAAATCGAATATCTTTTGTATAATCATTGAATAAAGAAATAAATTTTTTCGAAAGCTTCACTATTTTATGGTAAAAAATTCTTAAATTGAGAAATAAGAATTTTGTATCCATTTGAGATTTTAACAAAATTGAATAGCTTTAAGAATGTCCCAAAATGACAACGGAAAACTTTTTTAAACACCGCAATTGATTTTAAGGATAAAACAATTTAATTTTAAACTCGGTGCACTTATAACGCTCCACAACAAGTATCATAAACATATTTCTAATATTGTTAAGAAGATCGAAAACTGGGCGTTTAGGTTACTTAACAAAATTTTAAATATCAGAAGGGTTTACGAATGAACGTTCTAAGCACAAAACTGAAAATTATTGTCACAATGCAAAAATAAACAAATTGAAAACGACTGAACAATTGTTTAATAAAATCTTTATTGATAAATTTCTTTTACAATGGTTTAGGGTACAAATTTTAAAAGATATTAACTGTCGATCAAAGATATCTTTAGACACAGACTTAGTCTAGTGTGCTAAAGTCTTCAGAAGTTTACCAGCTAGCAACTATGCAAACTCGAAAAAAACGGGAAAATAAGAAGAACAATAAAAATTTATATGATCCTCGACTAAGAATCAAGTATTTAATTTTAAGATCAGTGATTTTGGAGTTTAAGTCAATCGGTTAAAATTGCTTAAAATTTGTTAAATTACTTTATTTGAATTAATTATCATACTTCTGATTAATTTTGATTAAATCGAACAGAATATGTGTAATAATAAAAATAGTAATGAAAAGAGACAATAATAATATTTACTGATATGTTTTTGTACTGATATTGATCTGCGTAATATTATCTTTCTTGCTTTTAGTTTTGGTTTTAGTTTTTTGTGTTCTTTTGGTTTACTCTGTAGCGAATATATATATGCAAATTTTCAAACTGGCCCACTCTTGCAATAAGCTGTTTTTTCAAATTTCTGTGTGGGTTTTTGTTCAAACAAATATCGCTGCGTTCTGTTTTTCTTCTTGTTTTTGTTTGTTTTGTTTTTGACTTTATCTACCTTTTATGTCTTTATTTTAATATATATTATTAATAGTATATTCTAATTTTCCTAAAATATAATTTATTTCTTTTTGTTTTGTATTTTTAGAAACCATTAATATTTTATTTTATATTTTACTATAAATAGTAAATTAAAAGTATTAATAATATTTTTTCTTTGTAATTCTTAACAAAGATAATAACAATAATAATAATAATAATTATTATTATTATTATTATTAGAAAAAAGTGCTATTTCGACATTTAAAATTTTTACATAAAAAATCAATTAAAAATCACGATAAATGTTTATTACAGATCACAACTAAATATTTTTATTTCGGGATGCTCCACAATATAATATAATATAATGCTAACGGTGATATATTCATAATGATCATATTTTTGTTGTGATAATAAATATTAGTTCCATGGTATTAAGGCTTTTGAAATTCTGAAATAGTACCTTCTTTTTTAAGTTTTACATAATTTTTGAATTAATAACCAAAAACACGGATTATTCAGCTTAATAATGGAAAATATTCATTTATTGGTGGATGGTAAAACTAATATTATTTTACAAATTATTTTATTCGACAATTAGTATAAGTTTTTATACTTAGCGAATTATATTGTTTTACGAAGGTTGCAGTCGTTAAATTATTGTCGAAAAATATTAGTAAAATCATAATAATCGCTTAAATTACTCAGACGTTTTATTCTCATTTAATATTTATATGGAAATTATTTCTGTAAAAATGTACGTAGTTCATAATAGGAAGTAGATTTATCAATGTATCCGTGAACTGCTTACATTTCCCTGAGGAATTATAACTATTTGTATTTTTAATTGAGTTTGTAGCAACTCTGTACACATTACATTCTCAGATCAATCTACATTTATATTGCTGAATTATTATATCAAAATAAAGTTTTGTAATATTTGATGTTATTAGCTGGATAATATTGAAAATATTTTTTCTGTTATTATAGCGTCAATTTTTATCATTTTATTTATTTCGAAACTGCTGATGCAGGGCTGTGTGTGATTGTATCAATGATTTCAATAACAAAATTAATAATTTTCCTACTATTTTCAGATTAATCACAAATTATATATTTTATAAATATTATTATTGTAAGAAAATATTGTCGAAAAATCTTTGGATTGTTTAATTTTAGTTCATAAATAATATAAATAACAATGATAATATGAAAAAGTGGATGTTAACGAAAAATTTTAAAAATTAGAATAACTATAATATTTAAAAATTAATTAATAAAAAAAATTTTTCGTACATTTATTATTATAAGTATAATGTAAAATATTGAATATAGAATTTAATTAAATCAATAATTAAATAAATATATTGTAAAATAAAAATAAATCAATACATTTTAATAATTGAAAACTAATTATTTTTGAAAGTTTTTTCTTTTTTTTATTTATTTAAGTTTAATAATAAATTTTAAATAATAAATATTAAATAATAAATAGTAAATAATAAATAGTAAATAATAAATATTAAATACTAAATATTAAATAATAAATAATAAATATTAAATAATAAATATTAAATAATAAATATTGAATATTAAATATTAAATAATAAATATTAAATAATAAATATTAAATATTAAATATTAAATATTAAATATTGAATATTGAATATTAAATATTAAATATTAAATATAATATTAATATAATATTAATGACGAAATCGAAGTCTTTTTATTGAAATTTCTAAATGAATTATAAGCCTTTTTATTTTTATTTCATGACGATAAATTAAAACATCAATAATGTTCAATATTTTGAAATAATTTTTCGATTTTTTGCCTATTTTCTCATGTAAAATATCTTAAAATATGCAGTTAATTTGCTTAATATCATTAACAGGGTTCCTGTTTATTAATCTATAATGACACTAACGGTTTAGAAATTATTTTTTCTTTAGGAGTCTACTTATGTTTTCATAAAGTTTCGCAGGCACTGTTTTTAATAAATTTAGAAATAATTAAATGAAAAAGACCTTTCCTGTGAAAATTTCGATGAAATCATTTTAATGAATTTGTCCTGGGATTCCTTGATTGTTTTCAGATTGGCAATGTACACTCACGCTCATAACGGTCACCTTTGATAAATGGTTGTGAAAACACCATAAAAACTGGCAGCTTAATGAGATCGAAATTTGGTTAATTTCATAAATAAGAAATGGGAAGAAAAATTGGCTGTGTATTTATATTTGCAGTCAGAGAGAAGCATGGTGAAAGATAAAGGAAACCTTGGTGAATTTGTCACCGCGATGTGTTCAGCATCCGGCTGATTAATACTGTTTATCATCAGATGGGAAAAATATTAAACCCAATCTATGTACATTATTTAGTTTCCATACCTGTCTAATGTTTGTGGAATTTAATGAAAACACAAATGGCTTTTTTAGCAAATATCGAGTTTTATTGAAGTTAATGGTGAGGAACCTATTTCACCGGTATAGCACAGCTGTTGACAAAAGTCAAATCCAGGGGATATTAATTCATTTTATTGTTTATGTGGTTTTTTTTGTAAAGAAGAACGGATGCAAATTTTTTTTTTATAATTATTTTCGAATCCGTGGATGAGTAAAAAGTAGTCCCAGGAAAAATAACTTATAAAAATTGTCGTTATTAAATTTTAATTAATTAATTAAATTTTAATTAACGAAACTTTAAATAAATTTATGTGTTTCTTAAATAATTTTAAAGTTAATTAATTTTTCTTACTTGTATAAAAATAAAGCACCGTTTAAGTGTAAAGAAACCAATTATGTCACATCAGACATTTTATGTTTATTTTTTCAACAAAAATTATTTTTAAGAATCAAATGGCAAGGTTCAGTATCAATGTGCCTCACCATTTTCATCCTCATAATTACAAATGGCCTACCTTTTGTGATCATTGTGGATCATTATTATTTGGTCTCATTCGCCAAGGATTGCAATGCAAAGGTAATTTCGTTTTTAACTTTATTATTTTATAAAAAAAGGAAATTTCTAATTAATGTTATATAAAGAAATAATATTTTGTGATAAAAATAATGAATGGTTTAAAATAATCTTATTTGCGTTTTATAAGTGAAGTACCTTGCTTGCACTTCATTGTGGTTGTACGTAACACAAAAAAGAGAATAATTATCAGAAGTATTTGTATGTAACGTTGTAGAAGGTTAAAATTTTTAAACCGATATTTAAAGTAAATTCAAAATAACAAATATTAAACAATAAATCAATAAAAAGTGAAAGCTTTGAATCAAATTGACCAATATATTTTAAGCTTTTGATAAATGTATATAATGACGAAGAAACTCGCTTTTTACTAAAATATATTTTTTATCAAATCCTTTAACAATTTAAAATATCACGTGAGCTCACATAATTTATATACATTAAACAATGTTTTTATTTAAGAAATAATCCAAATAAGTGATTAAAAGGAAGATAAGAAAAAAAGACCACCATTCAGTATCATTCTCTCGAGGGCTCTCAGTAAAGAATTCGTTTCTCTTGTCCTACTTGATATGAAGAACTCAAAAAGGAGAAACAAGGAACAATATTAAAACTGATAATTACTTAATTCTACCTTTTATAATTTTATCTTTTCCGAATTGTTCCAATTATATAATAAAATAGCAATTTATAAAATATTTATGTACAAATGGATAAATGTATAACAAAATGATATCAATTGTTAATTGTCTTTTTCACAGTTTGGAAATCTCCACAGTACTTAAATAATATAGTTTAATGAAGAGAAAATGTATAGTGACATTAACTGATAATGTTACAGAATTAAAATGTATTTTACAAATGTAAAATATTAACATAAATGTGGATTTCATGGTTTGATAATTAAAAATTATTTATATATTCAATTTTTTATGAGAAATAAGTAATATCAACTTTCATACTAAAAAAATTTATGTTAACATCACCGACAAGGAATACTTAACTCAGTAAAAGCTTACTTTTGTATTAACATAATCTTTAAAAAAATTTGAAAATAAAGTTCGCTGAAACGATTTTATCAATAAAATTCTAAATGGGCATTCAGTCGATTAAATAATATACATTATCAATATATCAATACAATCAGTTGTTTTTCTAATTTAATTTTAAAATGTTTTGTTTGATCAGTTTTTCTTTTTAAGGCGAACGCAGATAAAATATGGAAAATCTAAAGAAGAATAATTACATCTGTACAATGAGAGAAATTAAAGATTTAAAATAATTATATAATATTTTCAGTTTTATTATCAAATATCAATAAATAAGTACAAAATATCAATTTTTCAATTGTGGCATGAATTCAAAATCATTGTTGACTATTTTTTGAGAATTTTATCTGAGCGGTGTCTCGTCCTCTGAGTTTATGAATCTTGGAATTATTAGAATATATTCTATTTTTTTTAATCAATTGAAAATCAAAATTAATTTTGTTTAGTCCATTTTTACTCATTTCTCATTAATTTTTAATCATCAACAAAACATGAAAAGAAAATACTAAATATTGTACAATACTCGTATATTCATTTTATTGTAATTTAATATTAAGGAAAAAGAGCTCTAAGAAAAAAAATATTATTTTAAAAATAATAAATTTCATTTAGACCATTTCAGAACACAAAAATTCCTTATGAAAAAAAATAGACTAATCAAAGTATTTCCATCGTTTTCTATTAATTTTTCTATCTGACTGGGAGTTGGAATCCTTTACGAAAAAACGACTCACCTTTCAAAATGATTTCAACAGGATGTTTTGTTATTAATACAATTACAAATGCTTATTTCCAAACTATTAAACTATTTATAAACTAAAAAAATTAAATTGAAGTTATTGCTAGTATTATTTATGTTTAAATATAATCAATAATTAATTGACAAAAATTGATCGAATTAATTCAGCCACCTAATGATTACATTTCTTAAATGATTTAAATGTTGATCAAATAGTTATGGGTTTTTAATATATTTAAGTGTTTATTTGTTAAATATATTTATTTAGTAATTTTAAAAACATTTCATGTCACTTTAAATTGTTTTTTTCTCTCATAACTTTAATATTAGCTGTTGGGTGTATTATTGAGTTATGGTTTGTTAATTAATAAGAAATAAATAATTGTAAAATTATTTTTTATATGAATATAAAAGGCTGGAAAGAATCAGTAGCAGCTTACTTTATAAAGAAATTATTTTTGCTTGAAACTTCTAGAGAAGGGAAGTTCTTGAAACTCCTATGGAAGGGAAGTTCATGAAACTTAGATGGTGTGCTTAGTGGTTGGTATTTCAGAAGTTGACAATATTAAATTAAAACCATTGATAAATTGAACGCCAACCATCATACAACGATTAGAGAAATTATTTACCAATTAGTCCCAAATCATCCGATAAATCTAAACAAAACATTTTGAAAATCAAACAAATAAGTCGCCTGTCATGAAGTATTATTGTTGCTTCTTCAGCTTAGCAGAAACTATATTTGTCTAACATATGATGAGATGGTATAAAGAATTGTATCTTCACTCGATTGAATCGATCACTCGCTTAGTTCTTAGATCATGATAAATATTTGAAAGACTTTCCAAAATCAAAATTTCATGAGAAAAATGTTAGGGTAACTTTTTTGTGCTATAGAGTGGAACTGATTCACAACGGAAGCTTAATTAATGAGAACCAATTAAGTTAAAAATTCTTTTTGAAAATCCACAAAATTCAGAAGAATGTTTCATCTAATTTTTTCTCTCTCGCCCCAGACCTCTTCAAATATCTAAATAATTTCTTGTTGGAAAAATGCTTTAAAGACTCCTGTAACGTCTTTAAAGGGTGAATCTCCTTAAGAATCTGTGGTTTCTTTTTACCTGAATTATTAATAAATTATTGATATTAAATTTGTTTGTGAACAAAACGATTAATAAATTAAAAAATTTTATTGTGGAACGAATTATTATTGGTATTTAAAAGTATGTCTTTTATCCAATTCAGTGTTATTGTCGTAGAATTTCGATTTCTGTGATTGTAGAATAATAAAATCGAAGTCTTTGAATAAGTTTTGTTAATAAAAAGTTAAAAAACAATCTTTATTAAAAGGTTCCAATATATGTGAAAACCTTCTTAAGAGATTTTTTTATCATTTAAGGATTTTGTCATCACACTTTTTTGAATCCTGGACTTTTTGAAAAAATAATTATAACTTATTTTCACATCGAAAACTCAAATAAAATTCATATTGGATCACAAAATTCATGAATATTATAAAAAATTTATTATCATTATTATTAGTAGTATTATTTCATGAAAATTATAAAACTATTATTATTAATATAATATACAGGTATTATTATTTATATTATTTCTAGACACATCGTCGACATAAAAAAATTTTGTCTTGAGTATTTTCTAACGGTCGAGAAATTGGAACTGAACTATCAGAACAAGACTTTTTTGAAATACCATTAGGAACTTTTTGATTGTAATTTAATACAAGCCAGCTTACTTGTGACTTGAAAATCTTCTGAATATAATATATAATTTTATTTTTTATTTATATATTTAGTTATACTGAAAAAATATGCCGCTATTAATTTTTGTTTAAAATTAAATTTTCTTGACTCAAAGATGATATTTTGGATCATCGTTTTTGATTATTGAACTTCAAGAAATTCTATTGTCTAGTTACTAATTATCACATTAATGACTTAATGATAAATGATTACTCTTTGAAAGTAATATTAGAAATGAAATCTGTTCTAATGAAACTCAAAATTCTTTACCAACAAGGTACCTAGGAGATCAAGAAATTTGTTGAATTAACACATATACCTGAGCAAACCTGTCTGCTGGAATGTGAAGAAATTTCTTGAAGTACGTTCCTTAGGACAACGAGTAGGAAGTGATTGTCCTCGATTTCTGAAACCCAACGAAATACGAAGGCTGACCTCATTGATCAGCAATCACGATATTTCATTTTGTTGTGAAATAGAACATAGATGAAGTAAACTGGTGTCTGAAAGGACAGTTCTTGATTATTTGCATCAATTCGGCTATTACAGTAAGACATCAAAATTTTTTCCACAGTAATTCAGAAGAAAGCATAGTTTGATACTTATAGAAGTACTTCTTAGCATGGTAGTTCTGCATCCAAAAGGATTCGTGTTTCAACAAGATGAGTAAATGTATCATAGGTCGAAATTAATACGAGTGTTTCATTTTAACTCGCTAAAGTGTTTCAGACTGACCACAAAAAAATTTAGATTGAAAAAAATTATGAAAAATAAATGATTAGATCTGTGAAGAAAAAATATCAATAACATTTAGAAGATCCGGAAAGGATTGTTCGAGAAATCTTAGAAACACTTACCGATAAATACCTAGTCATTTTGATAAATCCCTCGTCAAATCCCAACTCCATATTGACTTTATTGCTAATTATTTGTATGTTGTCATGAGTTACTTGAAATATTAAAATTTGACCTTCATTATATATATACAGTCCCCGCCAAAAGTTTATGATCACTTAGCAGTTTCATGAAATAAAATGATATATTATATTTTGACAGTCATATTTACAATTTACACACCAAGATAAGTTTTTATA